>JADRCD010218035.1:0-13520 GCA_019843815.1 Montemys delectorum | reverse complement strand
TATGAGTGAGTGACTGAGTGAATGTGTGTGTGGCGTGTGCGTGTATGTGTATGTGTGTAGCATACACGTATTTTTTTCACTTTATCAGTTCTATTCCTTTAGAGAACCCTGACTACTACACTGGTAGTTTCAACTCCAAAAGCTCTGGCTTAATTTGGAACCATCAACAGGCCTGCGAGAATGAAAAATCAAGTCCTAATCAATCTGATTGACCCTTGCAATACATATTTCTCCAACCTACTTTTGTTCGGGAATCTCAGCTTTAACTACCAGCAGCTGAGGTGATAGTAATGACAACCAAAACTTATACCTCAGTAGCTCCTACCACAAGAAGCCCTCTACTCACACCAACCACCACTGAATTCCAGCTGGTTGCTTATCTATTCTGTACAATATAACCCAGCGGCTTCAAACAGCCATATTCCTCCTGCTTCTGTGGTCTGGGAGCTTCTTCATAGCTGCTCTCTCTGGTCTAGTGGTTCACGGGGCATATTCAGAGGGTGACGCCCCTGAGGTTGTGCTCAGCCACGCAGGGCTTTTCTGCGGCATCGTGATGTTTAAGACAACAAAGACGCAGGCTCTGGAACCCTGGGTCCTCATCTCAGAAACCGTGCCAGGCTGCTTCTGCTATACTCTGGTCATCAGAGCAAGTCCAAGAAGCCAGGACTGAGAAACTAGACTGTTCCTCTTGGAAAGAGTAGAAAACCACGCTGCCAAAAGCATGAGCAAAACAAATAAACAAACAAAACATGTGACTCGTTGGGGACCACTCTCACACGGGCTACCGTATGCATTCCTCTCTGCAGCTCGGTCATCCACAGCTCCTTCCCAGGGAAAAAAGTTCCAGAGCTTCGTACAAGCTCAGGCGGGATCAGGCTCGAGAGTAAAGACATCTGGCATCCGAAGTGAAGATGCAGATATAGTATCTGAAATAGATATTCCAGGAAACAGCCCGGCACAGTGTACATACCTGTAATGCCAGCATTTGAGAGGCTGGGGCAGGAGGATGATGAGTGGAAGGATGGAGGAAGGAGAGATAAGCTCAGCTGTTGGGAGTGCTTGCTGCTTTTTCAGAGGACCCAGAGATCTAGGTGATCTGACGCCCTCTTCTGGCCTCTTCAGGTACTGCACACATGTGGTGCACATCTAGGCGAACACACATACACATAAAAAATAAATCTGAAAAATAAAAAGTCAAGGGCTAGCTCGGTAGTTGGCTACAGAGAGGACAAAAGGAAGAAAAAGAGAGGGGGGAAGGAGGTATGGAGAGACAGAGAGAAAGAGAAAGGGAGAGAGAGAGAAAGAGAGAGAGAGAGAGAGAGAGAGAGAGAGAGAGAGAGAGAGAGAGAGAGAGAGATACTGAGAGAAAATAAACCAGGAGTCATATAATTTTCCCTGGTCCTTCCTGAAGTCCAACAGTGAAGGAAATTTCTAGAAACAGACACCCCTCTGTCAGAACACCCTCTGCTTCTTTCGTTGATTCCCTCGGATATTCTTGCAACTTTTGGATCTGGTCCACACTTGTAGCTTGACCTTCTGAGGCACATTTCATTAATGACAAGAAATGGCCCCATGTTTACATATGCATTGCTTTCCCGGGGCTTTAGAGACTGCTCACAGAAGGTTGGGATCCCGGGGCCATCCTTATTGTATTTTACTGTCTTATGTCCAATGTACGTGGTTTGCACTAAGGCAGCTTCATCCAACTGTATCATTTACTTAGACCACATTCACCACTCCAAGCCCTTTCCTTAGCCATCCCCCTCCTCCTTCCCCCCAACTAGTCTCCTTCCCTCACTCTGTCCCCCCCTCCACTGTATGTATCAATATACAATCTAGGATACACAAGTACAGGAAAATGTGATATTTGTCTTTCTGGGTGCCGAGGCCTCTTTAATATCTCTTTCTCTCCCTCCGTCTCTCCCTCTTTCTCTCTTTCTCTCCATGCCCCAGAAAATACATCTATATATAACTCTTTCCAAAACAGAGCTATGCTATGGTCACGGCAAGTGACCATGAAACAATACCCTTAAGATTCTTAGAAAGATTTTGTCTGCCTGACAGGGACTATTAGGCTCCTCCTTAAATTTCTCGGAAGCCTTAATGGTCACAGTCCAGACTCAATGTTTACCTTAAGGCCATTTCTTATTTTAACACTCTTCAGCTGACTGGAGAGACTAGGATTTTTAAACAGTTTTATTTTCTCACTCACAATGTCTTGTCTCTCCTGTAGTCCATGTAAAATCTAATTTTAAGCAACTGTTTTACTCTTTGGATCATTTCTCTGAAGGCCAATAGGCACTTTGACTGAAATCTTCCTGTCCAAGGCCCCAAGGTCATTTAATTCATTTTTTTTTTCTCTCCGAAGTTACCACAGTTGTGAGTTTGCTCCATAACACAACACAAGCATTTTCCTCTCTGTTCTGAGAGCCTCTGCTAGCAACATACCTGCTGTCCTGGAGTCTGCCTGCTCTGCCGTCCCCAACACACCCTTACATACTTTAAAAATACGTTCTTCACACACACACCCTCCAGACACCAGTTTTTCTATCACTTACTTAACATCACACAAATGGATACGCTAAACCTCAGAGGAGGAAAAAAAAAAAAAAAAACATAGCTGATTATTTCTCAGGATGCTGTGGCTTGGTTGGGAATTCACTGACATATTTGACTTAGATCTTGTGATGGCTGATCTTGGTTGCCTGCTTGCCTGGCATCAACTAAAACAAATGGCTAAGGGACTCCTAGGAGGGACGCCGTGATCAGATTATATGAAGCAGGAAGGCCCTCTCTCGATGTGGGTGGCCCCTTCTGGTGGCATCCCAGACATAAGGACATGGAAAGAGGGAATGGCTACTTTGTGCTTTATCACCCTCATGCTTTCCGGCATCTCTTAAGTGAAATTAGAAGCAGCGTCTCAAGCTTCCAGCAAGGACTGAAGACCAGTGGCTCTCCAAGAACCGTCCAGCCTTCAGGGCCGAGTTGGAGCTTCTGGGATACTCAGCCTCACAGATGGAGCAACTGCTAGATTCTCAACCTCTTAGGTATGAGACAGTCATTGGACCATCTGAATCCTACCATGTAAGCCAATCTAATAAATCCCATGCGTACTCATTTGATTGCTTCTGTTCCTCAAGAGAACTCTCATGGGTGGTAGATTGGTGTTTAGACTCAACTGGTGTCTCTCAGAAAGTCCTGTGTGAGTCCAGCATCTGATAACACGGACATCACTAGGCTCATATCCAACAAGTCAAGTCACAGGACCAGTCCTTAGTCAAAGTATGGACAACTGTTGGTTAAAAGAATGGCAAAGAGACATGAATGCAGCTAGGCCTGACCATTAGGGCTGCTGTTCTAACCATCTAACCTCATTTTATGTGATAGTTTTATGAACTGAAACATATGGACATGTGCACAGCATAAACTGTCTTCTACCTGCTTTTAGACATGTGATGCTCACATTGCTAGCTTGTTTAGATAAATGTAGTTATGCTTTATGATCATCAGGTACTGAATGGTCCATAGGATATATGGCAAAAGTGATGAATTCTTAGTGATTTGAGATTTGCCTAGAGCTCCTGGCTCTAAATTTTTCCTATGAAGTAAGATGGCCTTACTGAGGAATTGTGTGTGTGTGTGTGTGTGTGTGTGTGTGTGTGTGTGTATGTGTGGAAATGATGGGGTTTGTGGATTAACAAAGTGAGAGGTAACGAGGCCCCACTGTCTTTTCATCAGGCAGAGACCTGGGATTCCTAACAAGAGATGGATTCTAGGAGCGAAGGCAAGGATGACATCATATTGCAAGAAGGCTGTAAAAGCCTGCATTTCTCCATCACAGGCATCATTTGATCAGACTATATAAGTTATATTAATTACATTTTCACATGGATAATTTGGCCTCAAAGTTATTTATAGTCTAAGTCTATTGTCTTACTGTGGAGTGAATACATATATATATATATATATATATATATATATATATATATACTGCAAAGGCTCAAGGCAAAATATAGTTTCCTGTCTTTATTTCTCAGAGGCACTTTTACTGTTTAAACAGAAATGTTTCTGCACTGGAATATAAAATGTTGGTTTTCAGATACCCGTGACTAAAACAAAATGTTATTTTCACCATTTCCAAAGATATATAAAAATTAATTATTATGAGAATATGCCACAGTATTTACCAGCTTCATTCATATTTTAAGGGAACTACTAACACAACTGCACTAAGTAATACTGAATAAGATCATCTCCTCTGGAGAACACCTTGTTTTATACATAGAAGAAAGAACTAAGTCAGAGGAGGGAGAGTATCATGATTTATCTAGAATCTCTTGTTTAATAGTCTCCATCAGGCCTAAAGTTCTGACCCTCATGGAGGATGACTTGAGAGAAACAGCTTTGAGATAAAACACACATTCTGCCAAAATGTAAAATTAAGGCCTGGCAAGAGGGCTCAGTAGGCTAAGGGCTCATGCCCCTGAGACCTTAAGGACCTAAGTTCAATCCCCAAGACCCATGTGGCAGGAAAGAACTGTCTCCTTCAAACTGTCCTCTGACTTCCACAAGGGTCTGTATGTACGCACGCGCACACGCGCGTGCACACACACACATACACACACACACACACACACACACACACACACACACACACACTGGAAAGTTGACGTAAAATTACTAGATACTAAAATTACTAGGCTGTGACAGTCATATTCAGAGTAGGAATGTAGAATAGTAATTTCCAAGGAACGGTGGGAACAAAGTGGGGAATTATTGGAACTGAATGGCTGGTGTTGGTTGCAAAACAATAAATGTACTTGATACACTAAACTGTGCTCTTGAGTTTCTTCATGTCACATTAGTACATGTGCAAATATTCTTGTGGGCCCAGACACACATGCTGAGTGTGTGCACTCATGGGTATACTATATATGTGGAGGTCAGAGGACAACTTTGTGGAGTCAGTTCTCTCCTTCTGCCTTTACATGGGTTCTGAGGATCAAACTCAGGTTGCCAGGCTTGTGCCGGGTGCACCTCTGCCTGCTGAACCATCCTGCTGGCCCTAACACATACCCTTTTTTAAAACATTTCTTAATTCTTTGTGAATTTCACATCACACACCCCAATATCCCTCATCTCCCCATCCCTTTGTATCTGCTCTCCACCCTTGCAACCTCTTCCCCTCCCCTCAAAAAATAAAATATCTCATTGTAGAAGCTGTAGTATGCCCCACAGTATATCCTTTTGTTCACACACCTTCACTTGCAAATGTTCATGGCAATGGGTCATTGGTCTGGTTCGAGACCTCTGGCTTCTGCTACGGTATCAATACTGGCTCCTCACTGGGCCTCCTCTCAGAGATCCTGCAGCTTTGGGTCTGCAAGACAAGACCTTTCACAATCTCCAGCAATTCATAGATGGGGTAGATGTTGAGTTGTCTAACTCAAAGCCCTGGATCTGGGTCTGGGTATTAACTGCCAGTAACAGTCTGGGTCAGCCTGCCAGCTCTCCCACACCCACACCACCAGGGTGAGCTCTCCAGCACTGTCCTGGCTTGCTCACCCAGCCAGGGAGGAGTAGAGCCAGCTCTCTCTCTCTCAACCTCAGGGTCAGTTCTCTAGTCTGCCACAGGAGATGAGGGGTAAGGTTGGAGGTAAGTGGGTAGGGCAGTAGCAGAGCAGGTAAGGTTGGAGGTAAGTGGGTAGGGCAGCAGCAGAGCAAGCTCTCCTGTGCTCAGTCCCTCAGAACTGTTCATCTGTTACATGTCACCAGGGCCAGCTCTTCTATGCAGCCCAGGCGAAGTGCAGGGCCACCTATTCTACTCTCATGACTTCTAGGCCAGCTCTCCCACACTGTCCAGATGAAGGGTAAGGCCAGCTCTCCAGCTTGCTTTGGGAGTGGTAGGGAGCAGAGGGGCACCTCTCCAGAGACCCCACACCACAGCCCAGACAGCAAGGGACAGGACCAGCTCAGGAACTTCCCCTGACCCCCAGCCAGGGCCAGCTCTACTGTCCTTCCAAGGCAAGGTGTGGAGGCCCTGCTCTCCTGAGGGCTGCAGCCAGAGAGGGGTGGAGCCAGCTCTGAACAGCAGTCAGACATCATCAACACAGCCCCTGGCAGCAGCCCAGGCTAGGGATGTCCTCCTGGCCTTTGGTGGTAATGGACCCAACTGCTGCAGGGCTACGAACTCAGATGTGGATCCTCAGAGGCAGCAGGGTCTCTGGGTGATTTTTCAAATCCTATTTTTAATGATAGTTCTTAAACCCTTGAATCATCACTCTGCCAATCAGCTCAAGTCAGAGGAAGCAGCAAGAAGCTGCAGCACACCATCAGAAGGTTTTTGATGCGTTTCTCTCTGTGGAGTCCCGACAAATACAGCTCGGCTACTCACTGTAAGGTGGACCAACACATGTGTGTTGTTTAGCAAAGGATCTTCTATCACGTGTCCTTTCACATGCTTGCTTTAGCAGAACACCCTTTCAGCTGTGCCTGCTTCAGCTAAACAATCCTTCCTGTGTTTGCCCCAGAAAAACACCATCCCACCAACTTGCCAAAGAACCCTTAAGTTTCCACTTCCTCTGAGTGGCTGGGGTCATCTTAGGAAGGCTATACCCTAACTACACCAAGGGCCAGGGTTGTCTCAGGCATGTTCTACCTGCCTGGGGCCAAGTGGCAATGGGCAGGCCCTAAACTATGTATGGCCTTAAATGTGATAAAAATGGTAAACGTTATGATGTGTGCATTGTACCACAATAAAAGTAATAAATGTAATTAAACTAACGCAAGTACAAAACACATACAAACATCTCAGACTGCAAGAGCAAGGGACAGATATGGTGGGATGTAACAATCTTAAAAGGACTGCCCAGTAAAAAAGTTACTTTCCCCAAATCCACTACCACTACCACAGTTGAAACTCTGGGAGGGTCTGTCAGGCTCAGGAGCCACTGCTGAGCTGTACAAGCCAAAGTGGGGCATGGTTAGTCCCAAAAGTAGCTCATCGCTTAGAAGGGGACTGAGCTTTCCGATCAAATATAAAAAAAGGTCAGTACTAGCTTAAGCATCTCCACGTCTTCACGGAACCAGGGCAACATCTCCAACACCCGCAGTTCCACTGTCCTCATCATTGCTGTTTCTGAAGCCCCTGCCTCCTCCTCGACTGAGTCCTGGCCCTTTCTCTAGATCACGATTCAGTCCGTCTCTGGATATGTTCGACTTTTTCCTTCCCTGGTGGCTTCTTTATAGTGTCCAAAATAGTCCCAAAGTTCCAGCCGGTGTTCATGAGATTACTTGAGGTTATTTCCAATAAAGCTCATCCGTAGGCTGCCCTTGAATGTGGCTTAACAACCTCTCTCTGGCTCAGAGTACACATGGTGTTTCCAGGAGCAGAGAGCTAGCACAGCTCGTGTACTTAGTTTGGGACAAATGAATCAAGCTTTATAGAAAGGGTCCAATGGCAAGAGTCAGAATCAACCACAAAAACCAACCTGGAGACTTCATTGTCCTATATAAGTCTCTACAGACATGATTCAAACCAAGGTGGTCCCACCAGCAAGGGACAAAGAAGCACCTCAGCCAGTCCTCCCAAGGAGGCAGAGTGCTTCCTCACTGGCACATTCCAGAAAGCAGCTGCCACCCTGGAAGGCTGTATGGAACGGCCTGTGGAGAGCCATGAAAATTAGCTGACATACTTGCTTATTAAGACACATTACACTGTGGGCATATTCTATGCGTGAAGATTCAAAGAGAGCAATCAAATTTTGTAAGGGACTTGTGTTTTATCTTTACAAAAATTTGACTCTAAGAATACACACATACACACACACACACACACACACACACACACACACACACACACACACCACAGTATATATCTAAATATATTCCCCAGAATCTCTTCATCTCTTATAAAAAGTAAATCCAAGTTTTTCCTCCCAGCCACAATAACAACTCTGAGATTAATTACTTATTATTAAATGCCTGGGCCATAAGCTTGCGCTTGTTCTCTGACTTTCTCTTATTATCCCTTTTATTCTAACCTGGGTTCAGCTATGTGGCTGCTTTCCTCTCCTTGTCTTCTCCGAGTCCCTGGGGTGAGTCTCCCCTTTATTCTACCCTGAGTTAAGCTACCTACTGGCTAGCTACCTCTTCTTCAGTCCTGGCCTGCTTTTTCCTCAGTGTCTGGCTGTTGAAAACTTCCACCTCTGACTATCTCCCAGAATTCTCTCTCTGCCTGCTGAATGTCCCACCTCCTATTTCCTGCCTCAACTCATTGGACATAAGTGGGTTTTTATTTTTGTTTTGTTTGTTTGTTTGTTTGTTTTGACAAGTGATGCTTATAAGAGAATCTCTCTACAATCTTTAATTTAACTAAGTAAGTGGCCTGGCCTTATCCTGCAATCCACTAAGCCATACATGCCTCATCCCTCCATATTGTTGTATGTAACCACTGCTCTCTTTCCCATGCCTAGGTCTACCTCATTGAGATCTATGGATTGTCTACTTTTATGGTGTGTATAGGTATGATTTATCCCTATTTGGGCTGTGGATATGTTGGCCTGTAGGAAGGTCAGAGGAGGATATTAGGTATCCTATTGTATCCTCGAAGCAAGGTCTCTCGCTGAACCTGGAGCTGGTTTGACTGTTGGGCCGAGGGGTCCTCCTGTCTTTGTCCCTATAGCAGTCAAGCACAAGCATGACCACACCCAGCTCTTTACTGGGATACTGAGGTCTGAACTCAGATCCTCACGCTTGTACAGCAAGTACTCATCCACTGAGCCATCTCACCAGCCCCTGATGCTTAATTTTAATGTGCCTGTAAGTTTATAATTTGTCTTTCAAAAATTTTAAAGCTGTTTCACTTTCATTGCTTATGGAGTTCAGCAGTTGGATAGCATGTCTCCCTGTTGCTGACACTATTCTATATAGTATTTGAAAAGAAGAAAAAAAAAACTTTTTGTAACCACTAAACTCTAGAAAATTGTTTCAGGCACAGCCCAAGATCTGCCACTGCCTAAAGGTCACAGCTTACTCTCTACCAGCCACCCAGGAGACAGTGACTATATGATTCACAAACAAGAGACAGTCAGGTCCTCCATACCAGAGAGCCATTTGTGAATTTACCAAAAACAAATGGTGGGGAAAGAAATGTGCCATCGCTTTCTTCCCGTGGGCATGCGCAGGATGCCTGCAGTGCTTGGCATATATGAAGTCAGAAGTCCTCCTTGGTTTTTACATTTTGAACATTTTTACATTTTGAACATTCTAGGAACAAAAGAACTGCATCAAAAGCCTGAAAAGGAAAAATTATAAAGAAGAGAAATCTATTTAGCTGCCAGTTCTGGAGGCCAGAAATCCAAGACTAGCAGCCACATCTCCTCAGTTTCGGATGTGGACTCTCTTGTTGGATCGTAATGTGGTGGAGAGCATGCCTCGGCAGCACAGAGCAAGTGTGTTTTACAGCACAGCCACTCCCTCAGTAACTCATGAAGCTGAAAAATCTCCTTAGTTAGACTCCACCCCTTAAGAACCATTAGCACAAGATTTTGGTTATTAAGTTTCCAACACACAAAATTTGGAGTGCACATTTGGTGTACAGCCTGTCTTATGTGTTTATTATTTATCGACTCTTCGCGGCGAGGTAGGCGAGCTCCACTGGGTAGGTCTGGTTTGGAATCAGACAGCAGCTGATTACACAGGATGGAAAAACCAGATGGGCAACTGTCAAGGCTGAAGGTTGATGCTAATCGGCTGGCTGCTGGAACACTGCTGGAAGCAGGTTGCATGATATCAACCAGCCCACCTACAAATGATCTCACCTAGACACAACTCCTCAGTCCTGAAGATTCCAGCCAGGTCCTGAGAGCAAAGGTCTCAAGAGCCAGGATTCCAAGAAATGCAGGAGGAGCCAACAAGATGCTTAATGTATATTCAAGGAGAGACTTCATAAAAAAAAAAAATGTGACTAAGGTACAAGGGGGAGGGGGAGGGGCAGGGGTGCTGGAGAGATGAACCCATGGTCAAGTGTACTTGTTCTTGCAGAGAGCCCAGAACTCAATTCCCAGCACCCACATGGCAGCTCACAAACATCTGTAACTCTAGTTCCAGGGCATAAGATAACCTCTGTAACCACCATGGGTACCAGACATGTATGTGTATAAACATGGATTCAGGAAAAACACCCATACACATAAAATAAACAAATAAATCTAAATAAATATACACATCCAGATAGATAGATAGATAGATAGATAGATAGATAGATAGATAGATTTTTTTTTAAGAGTGTGGTTAAGGAAGGCATGGCTCCAGGGATGGAGAAATCATTGAAATAAAAACAAAATAGATGATAGATAGATGCATGCATATTATTTATCATATATAGCACAAATATATTATTTACACATTATATGTAAACATTATATAAAGTACTTTACATACATTGTTTCATCACATAAATGAGTCTGGGAGGTAAGTATAATTTTTCCATTTTACCAAAGAGGCATCTGAGCTTTAAAGAACTTAAGTTAGCTGTCTGAGATTACCAAACCATACTTTCCGTCTCTGAAATTCAACCCCTGCCTCATCCGCCCTTATTAACTCAAAGCTGTCCATTAGCTAGCGTTACTTTCAACATGCAAAGTTCTGTTCTAAGCAACACCAGTGGGACGAGGGATGAGAACGGTGGTGTAGCCTCTGCTTCCAAAGCTCTTAGTATTGTCTTAAGCAGGTACAAAGCTTTCTCTGCGCAAGTGGAAGGACCTGAGTTCCCAGATGTAAGAGCCAGATCCTTCACCACAAGACTGTAATCCCAGCAGACCTATATGGAGATGGAAAACCGAAAAATCTCCCAGAAATCCTGTGAACCATTTAGCCTGGAGTAGGCAGCATGGAGCCAAAGAGAGATGCCTTAACAAGGTGGAAGGCAAGAGCTGATGCCTGAAAGTTGCCCTCCGACCTCTACTCAGATGCCGTGGTATGTGAGCATTATCACACACAAACACATAAATACATTCATCAAGCACACACACACACACACACACACACACAGTACAAAGACACATAAACAAAAAGAAATGCTAAAAGAGTTACTAAAAAACATCTTTTAAAGAATCTTATTATGTAAATTTGTGGTATGAGCCTGAAATCAATCCTAGTGCTTGAAAGCAAGAGATCACGGATATCAGCCAGCCTTGGCTACATCGTGAGTTCAGAATCAGCCTGAGCTACACAAGACCCTGTTTCAAAAGACAATGAAAAGATCTTAAGGTCGGAACTGTGGCTGAAGTGGAAACTTTAAGGGTTCTTCGGAAAGTTGGTTGGATGGTGTTTTGCTGGGGCAGACACCTGAAGGAAAGTTTCGTTAAAGTGGACATGGGTGTGGAAGACTAAGGCAGACTCATGAAGGAACATTTCACTGAAGCAGACACTGGAGAGAGGATGTTCTGCTAAAGCAAGCACATAAAAGGACACGTGACGAAGGGTTCTTTGCTAACAACCTGCATGTATTGGTGGTATACTGCAGTTTCTTGCTGCTTCCATGGACTCAGACTGATTGAACGCACATGCTGAGGCAAGACTTGGTCTGAGGCAAGGCACGTGGAAGACATGTGATGTTTGGAGAGTATAAATAGAACTCCACAGAGTAACAGAGGCAGAGCTTGGCTTGCTGGTACAGCTAGCTGTGCAGCACTTGTACAGCCAGAGCTTCTCCTAGTATTCCTGTTGGTCCCTCCTACTTGAAGCTGAGGCCTACCTGTCTTTGCTAGGTCCTGCCACTACTGCTGATTCCTGTCTGCTATCCTGACTCTATCAAGCTGGACTCCTGGTGTATCTGTGAGGTATTTGTGAGCGGATCAAGCTACTGCTACGAACTTGTGATTTCCAGAAAACACAGATGGGAGTTGCTCCAAAGAACCTTTCTAAACAGGTCCACTTAACCCAAATCCATTCTTTTCTACTACCTCTGGTGGGTGGTGGGCTAAGGGGGGGGGGGTTAAAGCATTTAAAAACCATCATTAAAAATAAGGTTTAAGAAATTAAAGTTGTGTATGGCAAACAACAATTTTCAATTTTGATGGGCCCTCCATCCATCAAATTAAATTAAAGACAGTCAACACTTGGGCTCCTATGTCTATAGGTCTATGATGGAGTCAACCCATCCATAAAAAAAAAAAAAAAAAAAAAAAACCTTTCTTTTCTTTTGTTTTTTTCTCTTTTCTGCTTCCTTTTCTTTTCTTTCCTTTTAGGACAGTGACCTTGCTATATAACTCAGGCTCATCTCAGATTTGCAAGCCCCTCCTTAACCCCACCTCACTGTATGCCAACACACTCTGCTATACAGACTAAACAGTGCAGCTCAGTATGACATTTAGGATGTGTTGGGTATACAAACTGGAGATGATTTAAAGCAGAGGGATCCAACCTTTTGACGTTGTCACATGACGTTGTCAGCTACGAACGTGTTGCACTACGTGCTCAGTTATCATGGGCCACACAGCAAACAGTTCTGAGCAGCACAGCCACATGCAAAGACTATATGAAAATATTTACCATGCTGCATAAGAGACTGGACATAAGGATTTTAGTATGGGGAGATGCTGAATAAACAACTTTATTGGAAATATCCAAGGGAAATTACACTGAAAATGCTTCTTGATCCCTTTCTGTATTCTTTAGAGATTAGAAAGAAAAAAATCAGAATAAGAAAGATGTGGATGAAGAGGGAAGACTGGCATCTGTGAGCCCAGTGAGGCACTGCTGAAACTCTTCCGAAGGAGAAGCTCCTGCATTGTTCTTGGGATGTTCTCTCCATGAGGAAAGGATTGTCTTTGTTGAGCGTGTAAAAATTTAAATACTATTGATTCTCTTCCAACAGACCAGGCAGACAGGAGTGAGAGAGAATACTCGTGGGTGGGTGTGAGCCTGGCTTTAGAAAGCTGCTTTTCCCTTTCCTCTGTAGTAGGTGGAGTGCCATAAAAACCTTCAACTGTTTTATACATTGTTGATCACTTGCCCTACCTACAGGGCAATAATTTTCCACTCTGTAAGACAATCAATATGCTATCTACTACCACCGACTCCCTCTATCCCTTCTCCTTACCCTCACAGTTTTAAGATATTTTTAAAATTACAACTTCTTCAAAGTTTCCATTTTAAGCCTTTGGTTTTGTTCAAAGCTGTTAGTTTTCAACTTAAGGGAAATTTTTTTTGTTTGTTTATTTCTGCTCTCAACTGTTATAAGCCCCATAGTTTAGTTTTAAGGACTCGAGTCACTGTATACCTTATTTGTCCCCTTGTGACTGCTACTGCAGCCCTGGGTGTTTTGTATAATGCATGAGTGAGCCCCGCTTAGAAATAGAAATGCATTTTCAATAAGTATTTATTATGTTGTTCTGAGCATACAGCTTTAAATTTGCCCGCTGTAGCTTGAAGCATTACACAAACTGTTGGTCTGCCGACTGCCTCTCTGGCAGCAGCACACACAGAAAATAGATTGCTAAGGGTTCCCCCCCCCC
>JADRCD010218034.1:22893-39982 GCA_019843815.1 Montemys delectorum | reverse complement strand
AGCTATATGCTTGTCCTTCCTTCAGTCTCTGCTCCATAGTTAATCCTTCTGTGGGTATTTGGTTCCCTTTTTTAGGAAGGAATGAAATGTCCACCTTTTGGTCTTCCTTCTTCTTAAGTTTCTTGTGGTTTGTGGGTTGTTCTTCCTGTATTCCAAACTTCTGGGCTAATAACCACTTATCAAAGAGTGCATACTATGTGTGTTCTTTTGTGATTGGGTTACCTCACTCAGGATGATACTCTCCAGATCCATCCATTTCCCTAAGAATTTCATAAATTCATTGTTTTTAATAGCTGAGTAGTACTCCATTGTGTAGATGTACCACACTTTCTGTATCCATTCCTCTGTTGAGGGACATCTGGGTTGTTTCCAGTTTCTGGCTATTATAAATCAGGCTGCTATAGATTCCACCTCACACCCATCAGATTGGCTAGGATAAAAGACTCAGGTGATGGCAGATGCTGGAGAGGTTGTGGAGAAAGAGGAACACTACTTCATTGCTGGTAGGATTGCAAACTGGTGCAACCACTCTGGAAATCAGTTTGGCGGTTCCTCTGCAAATTGGACATAGTTCTACCAGAGGACCCAGCTATACCACTCCTGGGCATATACCCAGAAGATGCTCCAACATGTAATAAGGACACATGCTCCACCATGTTCATAGCAGCATTATTTAAAATAGCCAGAAACTGGAAACAACCCAGTTGTCGTATCTTCTGATGTCCTTCCTTACCACACACAATCTTCACCTGAACAGCGGTCAAAAGGCGCGGTTCACAGGCCGCTGAATTATCACTGCGCATGCGGCCACTATGACCCGTGCTTCCATCGCCGAGATGGAGAAACCCGGTTCCTTTGCGGCAGGCTCCGTACCCCGCAGCCTCGGAGGAAGCATCCGGAGATGTGGGCCGCGGGAGGTGAGCTGGGAGGATGGGAGGATGGGGGCACAATTGGCGCCTCGCCTCTATGGTACAGGCGCCATAGAGAAGGCAGAGGAGGAGCGCGGGTGAAGGAAAAGGACATCAGGACTCTTAACTCTCATATAATCTCGGCACTGGACTAGAACGTCACACTCTCTTAAAAACTCTTAGAAGTTTCACATAAAACCTAAATAAACACTTACCTTAACAAAATACTTATCCATTGAAAAAATAGATCCAGAAAAATGTATAAACAGTTTATCCTAACCCAAAACCGAAATAATCCAAAAGCCCAAACAGTGAATAAATACATTCATTAGCAGGAAATAGCTCCAGTTATGTGAGCCAGTGGTAGAAATAACCAACAGGTCCTGAGGGAGCAAACTAGAAATGATTCCAAAGCCACCTATAAAGTAGACAAACACGTCACTATGACAGTGTGTAGCTAACCTGCAGCCTCAGCCCAACTAGACCATGTGTAGCAGCTCTAGGTATGGCAACGCCATCTCTGTAAGCCACAAATGCCAATACAAATGAGCACTGAAGATGCACATCATCAATAGCTATGCAGGACCTGATCCCTTTTCTGACTATTATCTGGCATTACACATGTGAATGTGACCCTAAAGAAAAAAGACAACCACATAGGTAGGGATGATTCTATTTACTCTAAAAAGGTCAGAAACTAATCTGTCTGGGCAATGGCATGGGAAGAAGTCTGCAACACGCCAACTGGAGGGAAATCTCTGATACTGGAAACGTTTGTATCTTAAAGTGGTGGCTACACCAGTGTGGTGGGAATAGACACTCCCTACAGCTTCAGGCCAACAAGCACTGCAAATGTAACCGTAAGGAATAGGTTACATTTGAGGCTTCATAGATCAGTTTCTATCGATGACAAGTCAGAATTCAGAACATAAAGGGAACTACAGTCAATACATGAGCCTTCTGCTTGATTATGTTTGAATAAAACCTTATTTTTAAAAAGATAGTAAGATAGCCTAGGCTCATGGGTTGTAATTTGCTGATCTTCCTATAAATAAAATGATTTAAACTATTATTTTTAAAGTTAATTTGAAAATACAGCTCATTTCCAAATACTGTACCTAAGAGAAGTCAGTCATTACTTTCTAAGGAAGCTCATTAATTTGTCAAAAGATATGCAAGCAAAGTGATCTAAAAGAAAGAAGGTAGAAAGCCTCATTTTTTTTTTTATTGAGCGATCATTCCTATCCCCAGTGCTTAGCTGCACTACATAGATGACTCCCTGTTCTAAATGTCTCCCTGGTCGCTCTGCAGACAATGATAGTCTGCTGGTCTCTCAACAAATGGTCTTTCTTTTCTAATACATCCACCTCAATATTCTCGTCCACTTCTAGGCCTTGTACAGCATCTTCTCTCTGCCCCGTCACCATTCTCTTAACTAATACCTCTAACTTTGAGATGTCATCATTTTGTGCATGGCATCCCAAAACTGAGCTGAATCCTCTGAGAGTCACCATTACTGCAACACACACACACACACACACACACACACACACACACACACACTCAACTTGTTCGCTCACTAGCTTCAGTTGCTGAGAGTTATGGTATGAACTGCGGTAGTGAAAGGCATATCATTTTAGCTGGCAGAGAGTTAAGACCATTTGTTGAAAAGTCTTGCTTCGTACCAGCAAAGAGCTTCTTCAGATGGGACTGGATCACAGACGGGTTGGTCGACTGGCCCAGGATCTCTAACAAGTCATCATCGCCAATAAAGTAGAATCTTGGGAATGCTGACCGCTTTTCCTGAGGAAAGGGAGACACAAACAAAAAATGCAAGCTCCTCTTTTTTCAGAAATTATGATACTAAGTATCTTATACTCTATTAAAATTTAAAAAAAGCAAACATGCCTCCAAAAATTCATTTAGGGATTTCTGGCATCTTTGAAGCTGATCAAGTATCGTCAGCAGAGTGTTCCTGATTCCTGCATGAGTAGTCAATGTGGTGACTCTACTATCTTTCCTGATGTCCATCATTATTGATCTACAAAAGAAAAGGGTTTTTTTCACATTTATGTTAAGGTTTCTGGCTTAGATGAAAATATTTTTTACTTGCTTCAAATAAAGAGCAACATTTATAGTTAATAATTTATTATGTTCCTAATAAACCATGTTAATCTTAATGTCACAGCAATTTTTCATCAACTATTACAAGTCCTCTTCATTCATTCATTCCATAAATATCACGTCCTATGACCTAGACCTAGAACTACTGGTCCAGTGACACAGAAGGACATTAAGTAATGCCTTAAAATAACTAAAGTAAAATAAACGCCAGAAAGGGAAAGTAAAAAGTGTTGGCACAGTGACTAACAAGACAACCTACAACTTAAGCTCTCTCTGGGGAAGTGATCCAAACTACCAGGCACGACGAATGAACAGAGAAAGTAAGTATAGAGAAAGGGTTTCTAGCCGAGATCCTGGGAAACAGCTACATGCACCTAGGACGCTGAAGGAGAGCAGCAGAGGTTGGAGACATAGCAAGGGACACATCTAACTTCTCCTTGATGCAATGGGACCCTAAACATACAAAAGTTTAATTAGCTTACTGACACCAAATCGAGTCATCACAGAGGGGGGTTCTCAGTGGAGAACAAGCCTCCGTGAGACCCAGCTATAAAGCATTTTCTGTATTAGTGATCAATGTGTGAGGGCCCACTCCATGGTGGGTGGTGCCATCCCTGGGCTGGTAGCCAACAGTTCTATTAGAAAGTAGGCATAGCAGGTCATGTGAAGAGCAAGCCAGAAAGCAGCATCCTCCATAGCTCATGCAAACATCAGCTCCTGCCTCTGGGTCCCTGCCATGTTTGAGTTACTGTTCTAACTTCTTTTAAATGTGGAAGTGTAAGCTAAATAAATTCTCTTCTCTCCAACTTGCTTTTGGTCCTGGTGCTTTATCGCAGCAGTAGAAATCTTAACTAAATTTAGAAGTGGAGGAAATGAAAGACACCAAATTGCCTGTTATGTCCTGCAAGCAGTAGCCAGTTGGCAGAACTTAATGAGGCAAGAAGAGTGAGACATTGTATGAGCTGCAGAATTGGTTTCGCCTACTGCCTGAGCATGTTTAGAGTTTTAGAGCTTTGAAGAAAAACATGGGCTATTCAAGCAAGCAAAATATCAACCAACACAAAGAAATTAATCTCCACTAGTGAAAATGGCAGAGGTCTTTCTTAGTGCTGCTACACAGGAACTAGGGAAGAGCCATGTTAGTAGACAGATGACGAACTTCCTAAAGAAACCCCTGGTGGAAGAGAACAGCACCGAGAAGGGCTGAGTACAGAACACAATGAGGGGAACTAGGGGAAGAGCCATGTTAGTAGACAGATGATGCACTTCCTAAAGAAACCCCTGGTGGAGGAGAACAGCACTGAGAAGGGCTAAGGACAAAACACACTGAGGACCCCAGCGATGGGGAGGTGATCACTTACACTACGCACTTTACAACGTGAGTAAAATGTCTCCAGATGACTATGTCTAATTAGCTGTACTGACCTGAAATCTTCATCAACTTTGTTGAAGCGTGTCTGTTCTTTAGGCAAAGCTCCACGACCAAAAATGGGCTCCAAATATACCCATTTTCTCTGGATATGGTTCAAATTCTGCAGGTACTCATCTAACTGTGCAAGTTTTCTTTCCCAAATTGATACCTTATCTTCAAATCCTTTGTAATATGGAGAGTCTTTTAAGGACTGAAGAAGGCATCTATTATCTCCAACCTGGTTCACTATGTCTTTCCAGTCTTTAATCAGCTTGATAGTTCGATTCTGGCTGTCTTCATAATCAACCAGCGAGAACACCGCTCCAACTCCCCAGAGATCAAGTTCACGCAAAGCTTCTCTGATGGTAACTTCTCCTTGTGCACGACTATTTAAATCCTATTAACATAAAAGATTTATACTTGTTATTTCAAAATTAATTATCCAATAAATAAATGATTCAAAATATATTTGAGGGGTTTGGTGGCTGACACATGCCTATAACCCCAGCCCTTTGGAAGCAGGGGCAGGAGGATCAAAGAATTCCATGTCCTCTTCACCAGCACAGTGTAAGGCCAGCTTGAATTGTATGAGGCTATCTCAACCTATACCGTAACAAAACCCAACTAACTATATACATACATACAAATATATATATATAGTTTTTTTAAAAAGGCTAAGATTTGGGAGAATAGAACAATCAGAATATTATGGAACCCTTAATATAAATTCTTTTGTTTCTATGTTGTTAACAACTATAGTTACTTTGTGCAGGAATTATGTCATAACCACACAGATTAACAGACATATTCTGGGATTATTAACAAACATAAAGCTTTACATAGGAAATAAAATAATGACCCCATCAAAAGCTTCCTATTTTACCATGAATGGCCAAACGTAACACACAGTTCCTGAGAGAACTGTGCGGTTTTGGCTTCCTCAGGATGCTTTCCAGCCTGGTTGTAGGCAGCCGGTCACTAGCTTCCCTGAGGGGCCTCTTGTCCTCTAGCTCCTGCTCACAGTAGTACAAATCATCATAAATGCACTGCCTGTGAAATGACTCTTATCTGCTAAGACTTTTCATGCAGCTGACTTGCATCTCTATAGGAGTATTAACAGTTCACATTTTTCCTTCTCTAGGCAGCAGCCTCTACCAGATCCTCTATACCATCATCTAAAAAGTCCAAACAGGTATGACGCACTACAAACTACAAATAATGGAACAAGAGAACATGGTTACTGCTTTACAGGAAGGAAGGACGAGTGCTAAAGAACTGATTAAGAGAGTGCAGTCCTCACTTTAAGATCTGATGCTTTTTCCACAATTGTCTCAGCGACTCTGAGCAAGTCACCAAACAGCAGTTTCTCTAGACTAGTTCCTCGAGGAAGGCCAAGTAGACGAAAAAGATCAAGCCAGTGGTCTGGAGAAAGATGCTCCCCTCTCACATATTTCAGGATAGGAATAATAATCTTTTAGAAAAGAAAAAGAAATTAAAGAGCAGACTTACACATATGTTTATTTCCTTGTAAAATACAACTTATTCATTTTCATCTTAATGTACAAAATTTTCATTACTGTTATTTAATAATCTTACAAAGTCAACGATATAGTTATTTATTAAATATTACTGTAAATACCTGCATATTCCATCTGCTTTCTGGGATACACAAACACTGCAACAGAATAAAGAAAACAACCTTACCTTGTATCTGTCCACTTCTGACTGCAACTTCACTGTCATAACTGAATGTTCTTCAACCTTCCTTAATCTCTCATGCCAGTTAATCAAAAATTCCTCAAACAGATAGATCTTAGCCCTGTAAAAGAACATGAAAACTTTAATTAAGAGTTTATGCTTCATCCAAAAATGAGCAAGTTATCAGAACATAAATATTGCTTTAGAATCAAACCGGTAAGTAATCCAGTCTTCTTTGGCCATTTCCTGGAGTCCTTGCTGGAACTCCTCATAAAGAGCCCAAATCTGTGCACAGCTCTCAATGTCCTTCGAGATGTTATACGCCAGAGAAAAGTTAGGCTCTTCTAGTCCAAAATGATGGCAGTCGTCGCTACAAAGATAAAAATCAAAATACTGAATTTATAAAAAAGAAAAAGTGTCAGGTATCAATTTACTTAGCCATACTCTGCAGCTGAAAGATGCAGAGGCAATACTGGCTTTATGTGAGGCTTTTCCTTCACTCATGTTATGAGAACTTCGTTAAAGGTATCATGTAAATATAGTGCATGTCAAGGCATCAGTATGTTTATAATGTCTGTGTAAATGTTTGCTTTGTACATCTATGGACTGATCTGACAAAGCATCCTATCTTACCCTTGTCGCTATAGGACCTCCTAAAGGTGTGACAGAAAGGTCTACTTACACACCTTAGGCTACATTAGCCCACACAGACCACACATAAAGCACCGAACAAATCTAACACTTGCTGTGACCATTAAGATAAATCAGAGAGAGGAGAGGACCTCAGCCCTGTGAAGGTTCTATGCCTCATGCATAGGGGAATGCCAGGGCCAGTAAGCAGGAGGGGGTGGGGTGGTGAGCAGGGGGAGGGGAGGGAACAGGGGATTGTTCTAGTTTTTGTTTTTTTTATTTTATTTTATTTTTTGGAGGGGAACCTGGGAAGGGAGATATTGTAGATAAGAAAACCGCTAATAAAAAAAAATAAATCAGAAACATTTTTCCTATGTGTCTTATTATTTGTTTACTAGATGCTTGTGTGTGTGTGCATTATGTGTGTTTACATTGTGTTATGTGTGTATGTGTTGTGTACACACGTGTGCATGATGTGCGTGTGTGCACACGCATACACAGGCACTCATGCACGTCCCTGAATAAGATGTTAAACATCCTCTTATATCACTCTCTATTCTTTTGAGAGAGGGTTTCGCACTGAACTGGAGCTGATGCTTGTTGGGTAGGCTAGCCAGTCAGCTAGTCTGAGCATTATCCTATTTACCTGCTTCAAGCATTGAGGCTGCGATTGCAGAGGTCACACCTCATCTCTGTGGAAAAAGCTGAAGATTCAAACATATTCCCATGCTTGCACAAAAGTGTTCATATCCCCAACACCCAGGTTCATTTTTGAAAGAGGCATTAGCAATATTTTTCTTAAAATTAAATATTCCATTTCTAAATAGGATGAGTTCAAAACAATAAATATTAGAACCTCTTGATTTAACCTACAAACTAATCTAATGTTCTGATCCCTCTGGAGCCCCCTTTTGGAGTGTATTTGTATGTCTGTCCTCATCTAGCTCACCACGGCCCCTAAGACTGCAGTGGTATAATGGATTGCATGTAGTCTTGATTTTTTGAAAGTCTATGAGGACAGGTATTAGACAACAGCTATTATTATAGCTAAGAGGCCTAGTACAAAAGCATTAAATGTTTTTCAAAATAAACATTATGAATTGCAAACTCACACTAGCTTTTTTCTTATGACTTCCAGATCATCAAACTCAATTTTTTTCTCCTTTATAGACTTTGCACTTTGATCCATGGTATTTTGTTGGCCAGTTTCAATAATATCATCCCCAGGTTTCAGCTGGTCCCAGCGAGCCTTGAACTTGTCCAGCTCTTGATAATAGATCTGAAGGCGGGACTTCACATTTCCCTTCATCACTTCGATCTGTAAGCCAGGTGCAAAGCATTTAGCACAGAGGAAGCTCACAGGTTTCACACCAGCATTTTCATCATTTTTGTTGAAAAGTGAGAAAAATGTCAACACCAAAAGACTGGTTTTTCTTATCTAGTCTAGTAATGAAAAATTAAATATAAATTAACAATAATGAGAAATAACTGTCAACTCTAAACATTAAATAATTCTTAGTTCACAGCACACCTACAATTATCAACAAAAGCAATGCCATTGTAAAAACAGTTCAGGTACTGGAGAGATGGCTCTCTTGCTGAGAAGGTGAGACTCCCAGCCCCATGATGGCTCACATGGTCTATAACCCTCTCTTAGCCTCTAGGAGCAGCAGGCACACAGACATGCATATAGGCAAAGCACCTACACACACACACACACACACACACACACACACACACACACACGAAATAAAAATGAAAGTGAAAGTGAAAGGCTGCTATTGTTGCACCTAAGCATACTGTTAGCTAAGGACTCTCTTTCTCAGTATCTTTGGTAGCTGTGAGCAAAGACTCATTAGTAAGACATGGAGTACAGACAAATGTGTCCTACCCCAGAGGTAGATATGTGTAACCTCAGCAGATGAATGCACCCTCATGCAGACATGTGCAACCCCAGGCAGATGTGTTCAACACAAAGTAGATGTGTGTAACCCCAGGAAGATGTATGCCACCTCAGGTAGATGTGTGCCACCTCAAATAGATGTATGTAACCCCAGGCAGATGTGTGCAACCCCAGGCAGATGTGTGCCACCTCAGATACATGTGTACGACACCAGATACATGTGTGCAACCCCAGATACATGTGTGCAATCCAAGATAGATGTGTGCCAGCTCAAACAGAATGTGCCACCTCAGATGTGTGTAACCCTAGGTAGATATGTACTACCTCAGATAGAGGTGTGCCACTACAGATAGACGTGTGCAACCCCAGGTAGATGTATGCAACCTCAGATTGATGTGTGCAACCTCAGATAGATGTGTGCCACCACAGATAGACCTGTGTAACCCCAGGTAGACTTATGCAGCCTCAGGCAGATGTGTACAATCCGAGGCAGATGTGTGCCACCACAGATGGATATGTGCCACCACAAATAGATGTGTGCAACCTCAGATAGATGTGTGCAACCTCAGATAGATGTGTGCCACCACAGATAGACCTGTGTAACCCCAGGTAGACTTATGCAGCCTCAGGCAGATGTGTACAATCCGAGGCAGATGTGTGCCACCTCAGCCACAGCAGACAGTGCCCTCTCCTTCTGCCTCCTCTCCACACAGGAGCAAGTGGAGAGTGAGACACCTAGACAACACCTCGGAGGCTGCAGGACTTTTTTCCACAAGTGTGAGCGGGCTCAGACACAACCACGGCACTAGCGACGTCATTCTAGTTTGTGGAGAAACGCCATCAAGAGGATGCTCCATGTGAAGCTGTCCCTTGGTAAAGCATGGAGACCTTACAAGAGGAACTGGAGGGTGTCAATTTCAATAGCAACAGTGAGGCCTAACACTGGGCTGTATTGAAATTATGCAGGCAACACGAGCTGAAACAGTCTCACCTGATCTTTAATCATAAGTTGGTGACTTTCCATCATCAGCTCGAATTTGTCCCACTTGGCTCTCAGATTGCTAACCGTCTCTACCCCTCCACCTGCCACAGTACGCAAAAGCCTGTTTTTGTCTTCCGCTTCTTGAAACAAGGGCAAAATCTGAGAGTTAAAGAAAACAATAATTTTATCAATCTCTCATGATTTCATTGCTTTCTTATTATATACATTATAAATATATAAAAATATTAGTATATAATGTATAATTTATTATTATAAAATGTATATCACATGTAAATATTTATTTTAAAATGAAATCAAATTAAAAATTTTTGCTTTGAAATAATTTATTAAAGTTCCAGCTATAAGGTTCCTGGTGCTTAGTATTAACACACTATAATCTCAGAAATTAATGAAAGAAATTGCTACTGGGAGGTAAAGACAAGAGTCAGAAGTTCAAGGTCATACTCCACTAATAGTGAACTCAAAACCACTGTGGACAACAGATCATCCATGTCTTTAAATGAAGGTGTGTCTCATGCCAAAGCCAGGTACAGACAGAAAAGATACAGACTAATTTTTCTGATGAATGCAGACCTGTAAATACTCAGGTTTCCCTCTTCCCAGGTGTGTCAAGCTGACACCTAAGGTCAGCCAAGCGAGCACATAACCAGACTCAGGGACAGAAATGACATGGTCAATGGACAGTTCCATAGACGCAGCATCCTACGTGATCAGAGCCCTGAGGGCAACACAGGAAGGAGAAGGGCTTCCTGACAGGGGCCCACAGGCATGGGGAAAGGGACACAACACTGAACGGGGACTGGACAACTCACTAAGCTGACTTTGTCACCTTCCCTGAGAAGTTTACAAACGGACTGAGTCTTCCTCCATCTTGCTCTAAACAAAGCTTTGGTCCCCGAAATGTCCTGCAAATGCTGCCTTGTGCTTTCTGCTTTCGCCCATTTTGCCTCCCAAATCTTATCAGTGAATTTTTCCACTGTATGTCTCTTCTAACTCTGTTCTACCTTTGTATTCACACTAAGTTTTAAATTCTGAAGACAGGAGTATGGATTGCTGACTCTAAGACATGGGATCTTTAAAAGGCTGCAAGGGCTCTAAAAGGAATACAAAGTACTATTGGGCAGTCCAATCGTAACTGCCCAGTTGGACTACATTCTATGGCCCTCTTCATAATGCTGAGATTACACAGACCTAAATAATCACATAAAATACTTAATTTACACATCTGTACCAAGTGAAGATGAAAATAATTGCTTTGTTTTGCATTCTCACCTCAGGCCTCCGCTCCTGCAGATTACTATACTGTAAATTTGTATCACCTATTTCTTCCACAGACTGAGGTATAACTGTTAAGACCTTCATAGCCTCGGTAACAAATGTATCAATTTCATGTATATGAGCTGAAAGAGATGATACATTATGATTACTATTATTATTATTACTACTACTATTATTACCAAAAAAAGCTGTTACATGATGACTAAATTAAGGAGCCTCAGAAGTAAAAGTATGGTGTAAAGTATGTTACAGCCTTCAGGGAACAAATGTTTGAAATGCAGAATAAAACAAAATTTTTCCCATGAGAGTATAGTTGTTCTATATTGGACTTATTATTGAAAAGGAGAAGAAGAAATAGCTCATCAGCTAAGAGCACTGACTGCTCTCACAGAACACCAGGGTTCAGTTCCTAGCAACCACATGGAGGCTCACAACTATCCATAACTCCAGTCACAAGGAATAACTCACTTTTCTGACCTTTGTGGGCAACAGGCACACATATGGTACACATACAGGAAAAGCACTCTACACAGCTAAAAAAAAAAAAAAAAAACCTAATGAAACTTTAAGAAAGAAACAGAAGCGAACTAAAATGTGTGCATCCCTAGCTCTTGCTACTCAGAATCTCCGGTCTTCCAAAGAGGAGTGCAACGCTTCACTCACCGTTTGGAGAACTAAGGGTAAATATATGCTGTCCGTCTTATTATCGTTCTCAATTACATGCAGCAAACTAATACTAGCTCGACTTCAAGGAATAAAACTATCTGAAATTTTTAGACCTTTTAAAAATGAGTAAGAATTTTTCTATTTTCTTAAAATTATTATTTTGAGTAAATTTTTCACAATATTTTAAGCTGTAACTGAGATTTATAGTTTGTAACTACAGAAGCCATGGCTCTACAAACAAAACCCAGCAAGAGTGAAAGTGGCAAGGGCTTTACTCTGGATGGACTTCTTCAGAGAAAGGACCAGCAGGTCGAAGAGCTTCTGGATGAGGTCGTCGATCACAGTCTTCACGGGGCTGCAGTTGATGTTGAGACAGTCCACCTTGACAGCACTGAGCAGACCAATCAACATGGGGTTCTCTGGTTATTATTTATGAGTGGAGGACATGTTTCAACAAGTGCATCAACGTGTGACCATAATCTTTAAGAGTATATACAATAGATTTAAAAGGAAAAAAGCGTCTTAAGTTTCCAGAAAGTCCATTTAGCACTGATTGTCTTTCTCTGCCTTTTTTCCTTTTCTCTCTCTCTTCTTTTTTTCCTTTTTGAGAAGGTCTCCCAGTCTGTCCTCAAATTTACAATCCTCCTGCCTCAGTATTTTGAATGCTGGAATTAAAGGCATGTATTCCCACACCTGGCTTAAAGTAACAATTTTTTGTTTGTTTGTTTGTTTGTTTTGTTTTGTTTTTGTTTTTCGAGACAAGGTTTCTCTGTATAGCCCTGGCTGTCCTGGAACTCACTCTATAGACCAGGCTGGCTTAGAACTCAGGAATCCGCCTGCCTCTGCCTCCCAAGTGCTGGGATTAAAGGCATGTGCCACCAACGCCTGGCAAAGTAACAATTTTTAATCATGGAATATATGCATCTTTAAAAATTATGAATGGCTAAAATACCAGCAAAACAATATATTTAAATATTTATAAGTTCTAATTGTTTCAGCACATATTTCTTTCATATTTTTGAATTAAATTATTGTGTAGCCAACATACATATAAGGGTAAGAAAATAAATATAAACTGAATACAGAATATATTTGACAAAAATATAAGTGAATTTTACATTAATCTTCAATTTGAGGCAGAGAAATTTCAGAAATGTTGGCAAAAGTGTAAGCATCCCAGTACAGCAGGCAGAGCAGAGCACATGTCCCAGCACTTGCCAGTGGAGGGATGAGGACACGTTTGTGATCACCCATCCTACAAAGTAAGCTCAAGGGCAGTCCGGCATCTGCATCTCAAAACGTAGTAATCATTAAAATAAGATTTTATGAAAAGCATTTAGTCATCTTATAATTTTAAGTTTGCTCGAGTTTTCTGGGAAGTGAGGACACGAACATTAACTGCAGCCTCAGAAGGCAGAGACAGGCATCCGAGTCTGACCCCGGCCAGGTTCATAGAGTGAACTCCAGAGCAGCCAGGGCTATACAGAAAAACCCTCAACTGAAACAAAACACACACAGAGAGATTTTATCTTTGAAGGTTGGATAGTTTTGTTCACATTCGTGTTTTAATTTGAGACAAGGTATCCTCACTTGTTTCTGGCCCTGACACGCCCATCTCTACTGCTTGTGCTGTGTTAGGGCATGGGCTATCATGCCCTACCTTTCAAGTTTACCCTAATATGGATCTTATAGAAGAACCTACAACTACCACTTTATTAAATCAGCATAGTCCCCAACTCTATTCTAAATGTACCCTTATACACACAGGTAAGCATAACCCTCACGCCTCATCAAGGAACCTTCTCTTTGCAAGAGAAGGAGAAACTACAGAAAAACCACACACAACCAGTCAAAATGCAGAGTTGTAGAACGCAATGGACACACCCACAATACAACTCCCACAGCCAAAGTCCATGGATCATTGCAGAAGTGGATGGAAAGATTGTAAGTGCCAGAGGACTAGGGAGTTTGCTATGAAACTGTGTCTTCTAGCAAAGTTAGAAGCAAAACTACACCCAGAAAGGCTCACCAACATGGCTGCTGTAGTGGCTGTTCCTGCTTGTCAACTTGACTGTATCTGGAATGAACTACAATCCAGAACTGATAGGCTCACCTGTGATCCTGACCTTCAGGCTGAGAGATACAAGTTTCTGACCTGGTTTTTGGCAAGGAGATCTCTGAGTTCAAGGTCATCTGGGACAAAACAAGTCCTAGATGCAGGTGTGGCAATAAACACCTTTAATCTGGGCCACACCTTCTGCTGGAGGCCTACATAAGGACATTGGAAGAAAGGAGATTCTCTCTTCTTTGTCTGCTTGCCTTGTGGGACTGAGCAACTGCTAGACCCTTGGGCTTCCAGTCATGGCTGCTGCTGACCATTGTTGGGGAAACTACAGACTGTAAATCATCAGCAAGTTCCCTTACTATACAGAGACTACCCATAAGTTCTGTGACTCTAGAGAACCCTGACTAATACAACTGCCTAACATGAGCTGAACAAGGACAACAGCAATAGACAAGACAAAGCCGACAGAGAAAGCACATGAGGCCTCAACACTACACAAAACAACTACAGGCGACTCAGGAACACTGAGGATGGGAGAAACAGTCTTGCCCAGGGAAGCGCACGCCAACTGTTATCTGCTGCAATTGCTCAGCCCTGACAGCACACACAAGGAACATTAGAAGAAGGTTATACTTACATACTTAGGAATACACACATACCAACAACAACCACCATAACACCAACAACAACTAAAGAAAAAAGAGGTTGTGAATTTCTAAGAGAGCAACGAGGGGCATATGGCAAGATTAGGAGAAAAGAAAGTGGGGGAAAGGATGTAATTATCTTATACTCTCAAAACATGAAATAATTTTAAAAATAAAAATAAAAGTCTAAGAAATTTTCTTTTTAGTTTCATATAGCCAGGCTAGCTTCAAATTCTCTCCACAGCCAAGAATAGCACTGAATTCTTGATCGTCCTTTGCCTCTCCCTCCCAACTGCTGGGGTACAGACCCGTGCCACCACACCCAGTCCTAAGTAAGGAAATGTTTAAGCCAGATGTCAACGCATTATCAAAGTATTCCCTGCAATAACTTAGGAACAAGCCAAGTACATTAACTCATGGCGCTGGTGACACATGCTCAGAGTCCCAGGCACTCAGGAGCACAAGGCACGGAGACAGATAATTCCAAGACAGACTATAGAATTTAATGAGAATATGTCTTAAAATAAAAAGTAAAAATGACTGGGGAGTAGCTCAGGGGTAGAGCAATTACCTAGCATGTATGAGGTACTGGGTTTAGTCCTCTGTACAATAAAAATAAGCAGGTAGGTAGGCAGGTGGACAGACTTATATGGCTATTTCTACATCTCAAAATCTCAGGCTTGCTATATCCTAACAAAAATTTTCCCTGACTTTGTCCCAAGTCGGGACAAGGGTCAATACCTTCTGAATCCCTGCACTTAGTTCAGTGTCTAGTGCAGAAGATAATCCATTCAGGATTAACAAGAATTAAAAACTATTAGCTTTCAAAAACAGTCTGTACCAGTAATATATAGGCGAATTCTTTCATATAACGATTAAAAGTATTACTTTCTTTGGAAGTATCTTTAAAGTGGAAGAAACCGTGGTTCATAATTTAAACCTGCCCACGGCTGAGCAGCTGCTGAGCCAGACAGCCAAGGAGCTCACTCACTGAGCCCTCAGCCGCCTCAGCCTCCTCCTAAACACACTTGCTGCACTCTGGAGGAAGCGCCTTGACACCAGCCACCTCTTCACCCTGTATTGAGGTGAGTTCTTTGTGTTAGAAAGGGAAGACTAAGTTAATAAAAAGAATGCTGTCCGCTGTAAAGTGCACATTCATTCTCATGGGACTCATGGTCAAAACAGCTCCAAGCAGTTGAGACTTAAGGTAGCAGCGGCATACACTCTCAAAGCTGGGTTATGAACTTCCTCTCAGACGCTTATGTCCTCATTTACAGCAGTGCCTAAACGTATCTCTATGCTACATCTGTCTCAGGCCATTCTGAAAAGAAGCAGCATAACCAAAGAAGAGAGATAAATACCATGAGCTGGTACATAAATACTATGTTCTCTAGAAGGCAATGAGCAGCAGCTGTAAATACAGCTTAACTGTATTAAATATTAGCTCCCCATCATTAGCTGAATGAGGACTCTCCTCCAGTCTGTTCTATACAACAATGTCTCAGGAGTCAGTTCCTGGACCACAGACCTCTCTCATCCCTTGCACTGTCTGACCCAGACAGTGGTTGGAATGTGTCAGTTGAGATCTATGGGATAACGAGGTACTCTTTTTTGTTTATTTGTTGTTTTTGTTTTTGTTTTTGATTTTGTTTTTGTTTTTGTTTTGAGACAGAGACTCATTCTGTACCTCTGGCTATCCTGGAACTCACTATATAAACCAGGCTGGCCTGAAACTCACAGAGCTCCTCCTGCCTTAACGAGGCACTTTTACCAGCTATATCAAACTACTGTGTTATCCATGCACACAACTCCTCATACCTGGGGAGCCGTTCAACTTCTTTCCCTTTTATTTTCAATGCTTTAAAATTTTTCTCCCAATCATGCACAGTAGAAAGGTTCTTTTCGACCAGAGCTTCCATGTCAACCTGTCCAATCACAACCCATTCCTAAAGAAGAAAAACCGGATTAAGGAAAAGGGAACTACCTCAGAGGCCGACATTGAAACAGAGATCAACAAAGTGAGGAAATAAGTTGTTTTAGAATCTCTTCTCAGATTCAATGTACAAAAGTGCAAGTGTAGAAACATTTCTACAAAGGACAGCCTCCAAGTGTCCAGACCATTTGCCAGTCTAGAACTCTAAATTATAAATATCTACAGTGCAAGGAGAGCAGAGGAACGGAACAATTACTGACCTATGACCCTTACCCAGCACAGATGAGCACTAAGGTAAGAGCTGTACCTGGAGCTGCTTAGTTTTATACGCTTACTTAGAAACAATCAGGAGAAGACGTCACCGCATAGTGACGTGTTAAAGAGGAGTGGGTGGCATACACTGTGCTGCCTAAGTGATGCAGCCCAGACAGACTCTGCGGAGCTATGCAAGCACACTCTACATTCCCCAAAATGATACTGCCTAGGGACGCACTTCTCAGAATGTGAACAAGTTATTAGCACATCTTTAAATCACCTGAATTAAATTAGTTTTTGAGTATTCTCCTTCAAAATACATTTTCTTCAGAATTAAAATTGATGCAAATGTCATATGGCATTCCAAAGAGAAGTAAGCATTTAAAGGAAAAAGCACAAGTTTCTAAAACTTCATAAACATGAGACAAAACTGCCCATTATCTCTCTTCCTTTGCAATACAAACCTAGACTAACAGCCTAGCCATCCTAACCCTACAGTAAGAGTCTAGCCATCCTAACCCTACCAGTAAGAGTCTAGCCATCCTAACCCTACAGTAAGAGTCTAGCCATC
>JADRCD010218034.1:0-22883 GCA_019843815.1 Montemys delectorum | reverse complement strand
CAGTAAGAGTCTAGCCATCCTAACCCTACAGTAAGAGTCTAGCCATCCTAACCCTACAGTAAGAGTCTAGCCATCCTAACCCTACAGTAAGAGTCTAGCAATCCCAAGCCCAGATTAAGAGTCTACAAGGCTAACCCGAGAGTAAGAGTCTACAAGGCTAACCCTAGAGTAAGAGTCTAGTAAGGCTAACCCTAGAGTAAACAAGGAAGCTGCCTTCCTGGTTTTGCCACATTTTGAGTTTATTTCATCACAGAGAAAATTCTCACTTTATACCTACTAAATTAGTAAATTTCTGACAAGGATAGAAATTTGCAGGCTCTGTACCTTATGTTGATGCAAAACAGCTGACAGTCTTCTAAACAGATCTTCTGCTTTGCTGTAAATAGTCAGAAATCCACTTGCATTTCTATCAATCATGACAGAAAATATTGATTCATCTCCAGCCTCACCCACGCCTTTAAACTGATTGGGAATTCCGATGAATCTCTTCATTTCTCTGTAATATTTAGCCCGGATTTCTTCAAAAGGAGGTCTAAACTGTAACCTTCCCTGTCTGAAAAACAGGGTAAGCGGCACTCTAAATCATCTTAAATTATATTACTTAGAATATAAATTATTAGAAAGGTTTAACTTGAAAATGAAACAGGGATTTCAGAGCCTCTTACTTGTAGGTTAAGTCTACATTTATTTCTGGCAGGTTCTCGTTCAGCGCCTCCAGCCCCATCTGATACTGATGCTCCAGAGCTTTGTAAAGCTGGTGGTTCCAGTGCTGCCGCCACGCGCGCATATCGCTGGGTTGGAAGCCCTGAAACGGCATTTACCTTTTCAATCTGAAAATCGGTGCTAAATGACTTTTTTACTTTTGATTTTCAAGCTATATAAAATAAAGTACATTTACCAGCTGAGGGCTCGGTCTAAATATCTTAAAATATGCAACTCTAATTGCCATTTTTAGTGAGAGCTTATGAAACATTTGATATGAAAAATCACAGCTAAAATACTACAAAACAGGCTCAACAAAATTAAAAACTCAAGGCAAAATTAAGTTTCTATTTGAAGCGGATTTTACAATGGTCTACTTTGTGAATTCTTCTGTATTTTTTCAATGTTCTCAAAAAGTACTATTCTTCATTCCCTAATTCTTAAATAATTCATTGACTATTTTAGAAATAAGAAATTTAAATTAGATAGCTAAAAATAATTGGATTTTGACATTGTTGGTTGCTTCCATACAAGCATTAAGACCTATTCTAGTACTTTGGGCTTTTTTTTTTTGACTTCTGAGATCTGGAAAATACATGAAACAGTAACTTAAATCAACTTAGAGCCTATCTGCATGGAAATCTGCCTCTAGGATGACGAAGAACCCTGACAGATATCTCAATCAGTAAGTTCAATTTGAACTTAACTTTGTATTCCACAGAAGTTACAGCCTCTCGTAAGAGAGCAAACAATAAGCTCATAAGCACCACGTCAGGAAAATGACAAAATACACAGAGATGTAGGCCTTCATAAGGCACACAGGGACGTAGGCCTTCATAAGGCACACAGGTACACAGGGACGTAGGCCTTCATAAGGCACACAGGGACGTAGGCCTTCATAAGGCACACAGGTACACAGGGACGTAGGCCTTCATAAGGCACACAGGTACACAGGGACATAGGCCTTCATAAGGCACACAGGCACACAGGCACACAGGCACACAGGGACGTAGGCCTTCATAAGGCACACAAGGACGTAGGCCTTTATAAGGTACACAGGGACTTACTTTTATGTAGTTTACATTCATTCACTGTATGTGTGTCAGTCAGAGAACTATGTATTCATTAGGGGTACAAGTACTCTACATGTACTTGTCACTGAGTCATGCATCCTGATTCCCAAAAGACAGTCAAAAAGCACAACCCACGCACCTGCGCTGCCACGCTCGCTAGGCCAGTTCTCAGTTCCTGCAGCCCATCCTTCCAACGCTGCTGCTGCCGAAGCAGATCAATATTCATAAGGATGACCACCTGTTCAAATAATGTGCAACAGTCTCAGAGCCTGTTAGGAACATGCCACCAGGGATGCAGCCACCTTAGTGAAGGGACAAAGTACCACTCACCCCATGCGACTGCTCATCCCCTGATGCACTGACAAGGGCAAAGCCTCACTTCAGCTTAGTTTCAGCCAACACTATATGGAAGTACCAAGCCCATAAAGGACTGGGAAGGAGGGAGGGGAGGGAGGGAGGGAGGGAGGGAGGGAAGGAGCCACACACACTCAAATACAAAATGCAGAAAGAAAAGCAGGGCTCTGTCCTGGATAAGGGCAGAGACTCTGCTGGCCAAGCTGTAAGCCTCAAATACTGTCAGTTTCCTGTTACTTACAACTATACTCCAGCTAGGTTGGTTGTAAACACCAGAGGAAGTTAGGTAAAGGGAAAACATAAATTTTATTTTTGCAACTTCAAATCTCGAATTACGTCATAAGAAAAACTGTAATTATATACTAACATCAATTATTTTCGTTCAGCTCTATTCACAGCGTGATAAACTCTATAAACAAAATATACCTTTTCACAAAATGTAGTGTGCCACTTTCTCAGCCTTCTGTTCTCTGTGGCAAGTCGCTCGGCAGCATTCTGCAGTTTCTGGATGTAGCCTTCCAGTTCTTTAGGGTTGTCCCAAGTAATCTGTGACTTGCCTCCGCTCCCTGCCTTTGAATTCTACAGGATAATCAACAATGGTATTCAGATACAGTGCTTTTTCCAGAAACGCTTAATTTTATGTTCAAAGCCCAATTATTCGTAACACTGATCTCTTGAAGATTAAAAGTATACGTTTCAAAAAATTTGCAGTCACAAAGTACCATGTAATCTAAAACCTACTGTGAATTTTTCCAATTTCCTACTGATGTTTAAATAAAAACAAAAAAGCAAAGTCGTGAGTTACAAAATCTGGAGATGGTTTAAAGAAAAACAACACTCCAGCCCTCAAGCGCTCTGTGTGCCAGGATCTCCAGATCAGAAGAAAGAATGCAGCGGCATGTGAACTATACATGACACATAGGATGCGACTCATCAAACCCACTACCAAAGTGATGGGAAGCATTCCAATTGCTTAACTCTACAGTGGCGACTTACTAAGAGTGAAGGAAATCACTCTTAGTAAATCACAAAGTAAAGTCACATGCGCTCACACAGTGGCTGGGAAACTGAAGGATGAACTAAGAACTGGCCCACAACCTCTCTGTTGTGTCATGGAGCATGAGGCTCACTTACTTTAATTATCTGTTCAAATGCTAAGGCCGACTGCAGCATCATTGGCCTCTGACTCTGAATCATCTGTTGATCAATGGAATTGTAAAAATGTGCAACCTACAAAATACAAGTCCAATTAGTAGCTAGTAATAATACATTGTGCATTTGCATATTTCCTTTATTTTTATTCAAATAGTAATACTATTTCTCAACTCTAAAAATCAAATAGAAATAGTTTTTCATCTCCAGATCAGAATTTATGAATCAATATGCCCAATCAACACATATATTTTGAGGTGCTACGAGTTATCAAGTCATGCCCTAAGACTGGTCAAACAGACAATAAAATTTATTCCCTGGGATCAAGTTCACCCCACCAGGAGAAAGGAACTCAGTACTAAAAGACAGAATCTCCTCCTTCTGAACTTCTCAGAAAACACTCCACACCTATGTAGTCCATAACACAAGTCCCTGTACACGGGTCACATCAAAAATGGACTTCTCTTGATTTCAAGTTCCACATCAGCAAAAACCTATACTTTTAAAAATATACCTTCAGTCCAACTATATTTTCCTACCTCTATCCCCTCCTTGAATCCATGTACTAATCTCTTGGTAAGACCAGGGCAACAGTTGAAGTATGAACTAACTAGTTTCCCTGCTTCAAATCCTAGCTTCTTAAGTTATTGGCTATGTAACCATACATGTGCTATTGGCTGTGCCCCCCCACACACACACAGGTGTTTCCTGTTACTTCATTGAAACAGCTCTTGCTCTTGCTCCTCAGTCCAGATGTTCCTACATGCCCAGTGGATAAGGGGGCCTGAATGTTGTAATTCAATACCATCTCTCTCGTACTCGTCATGAAGCATATATAACTTGCAGTTTCCTGACTGACAGTAAAACTAGCACAATTCCTACTCAGAAGGCCCATCCTCACCATGACATATCTTACCAACCTTAGCACAAAATTCTTTCCTGGACATCTTTCATGTTTGCTCTTAAAGGAGGCCCTTTAGAATATGAAAGTTCCTCAAAGGTCTGAAAATAGACCTACCATATGACACAGAACTGCATACCTTAGTACTAAGACACACCATGTTCACTGCTGTTCTCTTCACAAGAGCTAGAACTGCAATTGGTCTAGGTATCCATCAACCGATGAATGATAATGAAAATGTGCTATGAACATACAATGGGATTCTATTCAGCTACTAAAAATGTAGGAAAATAGATAGAACCAAAAAATAGCACACCAAGTGAAAAACTTATGTCCAGAAAGATAAATATCACGTTCTCTCTCATATACAGACCCTAGCTTCAAATTGCCAGATCTATGTGTTTAACTTGAGAATATGCAAAGAAGTCAGGAAAGCAGAAGGAAACTGAGGTGGAGGTAGGGGTTTATTGGCAGTGGAAGATAGTAGTGTGGAGGGGGTGGGGGGGACAGGGAGCTAAAGGTTTAGGTAGAGATATATGGTAGATAAGTAAGACAGAAAGATATGGGGAATGAAAAAAACTCAAAACTAAAGATGTATGAAAAATCCTTATGGGGGGGGGGGGGCTGGGATGATGGTTCAGTGGTTAAGAGCATGGGCTGTTATTTCAGAGGACCTGGGTTCAACCCCTAGTTCCTACATGGCAAGCCCATGTGTAATTCTAGTTCTAGAGGATACAATGTCCTCTTCTGGCCTCTGCAAGTACCTGGTACAGATATGCATGTAGGAAAAATACCCATATACAAAAAAAAAAGCAAATAATTTTTTTAAATCCTTATAGAAACACACTACTTTGTAAGCTAATAAAAATGATTTTTTTAAAAAAGAAATTGGAACAATGGTATGGTACCCTGCATGGCTTGACAATGCAGAAAAAATGGTTATTATATGAAAACCTCAGTACTAAGTACGGTACACCTCCCCACAGGATATTGAACAGGGAGACCCCAGAGGCCTCCAAGACAAGATAGGCTATTATGAACACTCCTGGTTATCTACCTTAACTAGAACATAGGAGACTCATATTTTGGTTGCAGTACACACAGAAATCAAAGTAGAAATGGCCAAGAATCTTCCTCCCTAATGACATTTCCATGGATGTATACAGGCTAGAGGGGAAGAAGTAACATCAATGGTCTGTGATGGTTTGAATGGAAATGGTCCCATAGGCTCATGTTTTGCATGCTTATTCCACAGTTGATGAACTACTTGGAAGATTAGGAGATGTCGCTATGTTAGAGGACTGTGTCATTGGGGGTGGACTTTGAAGTTTTAGAAAGCCCCCACCAGGGCCAGTCTCTGGCTCTGCCTGTTGCCTATGGATCAGGACGTAAAGCTCTTAGCTACTGTTCCAGTACCAAGCGTGGCTGCTTCCTGCCATGATACTCATGGACTAACCCTCTGAAACTATATGTCCCAATTAAATCCTCTCTTTGGTTGCAAGGACGGAGGGCAGATATGGAGGGACAAAGGAGATGACTGGGGTTGGGACACATGATGTGAAATTCACAAAGAATCAATAAAACGTTTTAAAAATGTGTTCTTTTGTAAGAACTTCTTTGGTCATCAAATGTCATCATAGCAACAGGGCTGTAACTAAGACACAATCTTACTGACCACTGGACCCTTCCTACTACAATAGTGACCTGCCGGGCAAAATGTACCCAGTGGAACAATAGTGGTTGACAGTTACAGGGTTGCCAACCACTTTCTGATTGGAGTTAAGGCCTGCTCCACAGAGAGGAATTCATGTCTGATACCATAAGCCTGTTAAAATGACTGGGAAGGCCACAGGCCCCAGCAGTGAGAGAAAGTCTACAAGGTAATGAATGATGAACTGTTAGTGTTCAAGTGCTTTCCAAATGTTTATCTTGATAACCACAAAATAATGTAGCTCTCAGCCTTGGTCAGGGAAGCTTCTTTTTATAGCAGGAAGAGTTAATCAGCAATTAGTGTTAAGAGTCATAATTACTCAAAAAGCTGAGAACAGTGGCTATTGGGGGCCCAACCCTCAGTGAAGTGTTTCTATCAACCCTCTGCCCAAGGCTAAGAGACCTGGTGGATGAAGAGGGAGAAATCGTGAGGGGTAGATGGTGCTGTGCAATGCTGCCTTCTGGACAGGGCAGGGTGTGGCCTCACCGGCTCGCAGCAGCTGTATACTACACAAGATCAAGGGATTGTTCCAACGTTGTTGGGAGAGGAGTTTATAGGACCTCACCCAAGCAGGGAAATTCCTGGCAGTTAAGGCTGCTGTGGTAGTGAGAGTCATATTTTAGGGCTCTAGCCTCTAGTAAGTCAGCCATTCTAAGTGGAGGGCCCCATGCCCATGCATATATGAGCAGCACTACACTAAGAGAACTCAGTGAGTTAAGAGGGAATGAAGGTGGAGAGGGGTGTTTGGGGGGATCCAGGTGGAGAGGGAGAGGACAACCGGCAGCAGGTATGATCAAGATACATTGTACACATGGATAAATAAAAATGATTTTTTAAAAATCGAAGTTGGTCTGGAAGTGGAGGCACACACTGTTACCTCAGGAGGCAGAGGCAGGCTAATATGAAGCCAGCCTGGCCTACATAGCTAGTTCCGGGTCAGCCAGGACTACATAGTGAGACCCTGTCTCAAGTAGTTAATTAAAAAGAGGTGGGGCTTAGTAGAAGGTCTTTTGAGCAATGGCAATATATGCTCTTAAAAGGAACTGTAGGGCCTCTCCCCACCCCTACTCTCCTTTTTGCTTCCTAGCCATACGTGGCTTTAACCCACCCGTGTTCCTACAATGTGCTACCTTGGTATTGGCCCAAAAGCAAGAGACCAACTGATCATGGGCTTAAACTTCGAAATCTGTGAGCTAAAATAGACTTCTTCTTTCTAATTGATTCTCAGAAGCACTTAGAACAGTGGCCAAGCATGTCAAAGAGTGTAGGCAGAGGAGGAGGCCTAAACCACAAACTGATCTAGAACCTGATCCAGGAGGTGGACAACTAGGTAAAAGTGTTTGAAACAGGCAAAGAACAGCAATGGTACAAATACATAAACCAACACCAATGAACTTGGGAATCCTCTATAAATATCTGCAAGGTAGGCAGAGGCCTCTCATTAGCAGGTCCTTTAAGACCTTTACAATGCAATAAGAAAAGGAAAAGAAAGAAAAGAGTGGAAGAGTTAGGAAGGTAAAGAGAGAAAGAATAATATGTTATTTTTCCAAATGATTTCAGAATGAAAAGTAATGATAATATTAAGTTTAAAAACTCCTGCTGGGCAGGGGTGACGCACGCCTTTAATCCCAGCACCTGGGAGGCAGAGACAGGTGGATTTCTGAGTTCGAGGCCAGCCTGGTCTACAAAGTGAGTTCCAGGACAGCCAGGGCCATACAGAGAAACCCTGTCTCAAAACAAAACAAAACAAAACAAAACAAAACAAAGCAAAACAAAACAAAGCAAAACAAAATAAATCCTATAGATTCAAAACAGATTTTAATTTAATCATTTATCAAACTATAAATTCACAAGTTAATAATCTATTACAGTAGCATTAAAAAATTAAAAGCAAAAACAAAAGCCCTTAACATAGTCTAACTTAGCACAATAACCAAGAACAAAAGCATCTTCAAAGGTGTCACTCATACTTGCTTAAGAATGATGGCTTGCTTGCAGAACTTCTGAGCAACATTTGCAACCTGCTGTATTTTAGCAGGAATGACAAAGCCCAGGGCAGAAAGCTGACGGACTTCTCTCAGGAGAATCACCAGGCGATCAGAATAATGCACTTTTAATGCCCCATCATTAGGATCCAATTCCATTATTCTGCTGTTAGCTTCAATACTGTGGGAGGGAGACAGACAGACACACAGACACACAGACACACAGACACACACACACATATATTATATATATATATATATATATATATATAGAGAGAGAGAGAGAGAGAGAGAGAGAGAGATGAATTTTTGAAGCATCATTATTGTTATGCTTTAGTGTGATGAAACTGATAAAAAACACAGCATTTTGTTCAACTTTTCCACAACCTAACAGTTGAAATAATTCTAATCCAGGCTTTCTAACTTTGTTCTTCCTGCTTATTCTTCAAAAGAAAATTATATATTTGTGTTGTTATCAATAATTTCTTATGCAATCAAATTAAAGTTACTGGGTTTGTAAAACATCCAGAGCCTGACGAGAACGTTAAGACTTATTTAACCTTGTGAAGTAAGGGCCGGCTCTACATGCTGGAGAGTTAACGTGAAGACTTATTTAACCTTGTGAAGTAGGGGCCGGCTCTACATGCTGGAGAGTTAACGTGAAGACTTATTTAACCTTGTGAAGTAGGGGCCGGCTCTACACGCTGGGGAGTTAAGGTCCTGTTACGATGCTCTTTGTGTAACAGTATAGATGCAGTATGGTAACTGCCTCAAGAACTTCTCCCTAGAAACTGAAGTTAACAAATTCTACTGTGCAGCTGTCTTTTAAATTAAGCTGGGACAAAGTTCTTCCCATGTTTTCTTACTATCCAGACTTTGATAACAAACTGCAGTATTCAAAATATGTCATTCCATCAATGAGCACTTCATAAGTCAGAAAAATCCGCCCTTGAACTGTTAGCTAAGAATGGAGACTGACACACAAGAAGTCAATTAGGCCTGGTTCCCAGTGGGACCCAGGGCAACTGCGGACTGACGGTATCCTCCATAGTTTCAGTAGAGGAGTAAAAACTAAATCAATTCGTAAAAGCAAAAACAACCACATGTTTAAATCCTTTACACTTTAAATTTGCCTTTTCTTGTTTAAGACTTTAATAATAAAACTGCTTTGAAGTTTTCAGATCAATGTAGACTATTAAAAACATTCATCATCATAAAGTAGACATTATTTTGATTTATTATAGTTTACATTATGTTCTTTCTTTCAAATCATTTTCAAAATTAAGAAAATTCATCAGAAGCAATCAAGACAGCAAGGAGCAAATGCATTCTGCTTACTTACTATCACCTCCAATAAACTAAGACAGAAGAAGATGTTAAATGGCTTAAAAAGAAGACCCAGCATCCCTGTATGCACTCATAACCATAGCAACCACTACAATGAGAACTCTTCTGCCTTCTTCAAAAAAGTTTGCATACATCAGAACTTCAAAGGCTGTATTCAGAGGGACTCTGATGATTTCAAAGACTAGAAAAGGCTTTATACCACCCACCACCCCCCAAAAAAAGATAGGAGTAAGATTTTGTTGAGATGAGGAAATGAGGTTTGTAAAAGGTTGAGCAGGCTCATGAGCAGACCTCAGGTTTCTGACCCACTCATCCCCCTATAGAGCAAACCACAAGGGGACCTACACGACAACATGGATGAGCTTTCACACCTAGTTAGCTACAGTTCTGGAAGATGGGGGCTAGATTATCTCATTTATTTTTCACTCCATGTAGGAAGAAAAGAATTAAATTGCACAAAATTATAGTCACTATACCATAGAACCCCTGGGTTCCTCTAATCTTCCTCATGAGCCAGAACTGTAGTCAGGGAAATGAATTATTTATCCAATGTAAGAGTGCATTTGGATTGATTACACTTCTACTGAGCATAGAGGAGGAGTAAAGAACTTCATGGTATGAAAACTTTCTTTTAAAAAAGACATTGTGGTTGCACACATAAGAATTTGAAACAACACCCCCACCCCAGAGCAACATAAGGGTCCTCTGTGTGTTGAGAGGAAAAGAGGGGTGAAGGTATAGCTCCAATGTGAAGGGCAGAGATAATAATGGAATGTGGCTTTTTTCCTAGTCACACCCAATGAATTGCTACTATGACAATGGTAAGTAATGAAATAGTAAATACAACTTAGTAACTACTTGCCGAAGGCTTACTTACGATTTAGAGTGTCATGAGAAAGTACCTCTCTTTCTTAAAGGGTTCAAAAGTAATTGCAATTATACTACAATTTAAAATTCAATTGTAATATAAAGGAGGTAGAAAAAATATATGAGACATTTGTCATAAAAAATTACGAGAGGAATATCTAATTCTGAAAAAAGAATCTGCAGTCCTTGGGCCTAGACATGTGAGTAGAGGGCGGGCAGGCGGGCGACTCCAGTTGTACAGTTAAAGTTTCCAACTCTAGTTCAGCGACTTGCAGTATACTCAGGACCAACGAGATAGATGGCCCTGCTCTCCTAAATGACCCAAGTTCAGTTCCCAACAACGAGGTCAAAGCCCACAGTCTCCCTTACGAACTCTAGTGATCTGGTACCCTTCCTGCCTCTGAGGGCAATGGAGCACACATGTGACATTCCCACATATACACATAAAAATGATAAAAATAATCTTTAAAATAAAAAAGTAAAAATGTTTTAAACCCAACAACTATAAGCAAGCAGCAGCAAGTCCACAGGCAGGGCTCAGCCCGTCCCACGTCCATTACTAACTCGTGGGCTCGTGCGCAGACTGCAGTGGGTGGGCACTCACCACAAACCTGACCTGGAGTCAGACAACCCTGACTGGACTTCTCTTGACCAGTCATCAAACTGTTCTTGTTCATAGAGCTTGAACTGGTCCAAGAGGTCTTCAGCACTCCGATGAAAAGATCGAAATCCTGACAAGTCAGACAAAAGTGCTTCTGCTATCTTGATAGTGTCATCTACCTTTAAAAGCCAAATGACAAAGATAAGCATTAATGCTACCTGAATTTCAGCTTTTAAAATTAGGAGGTCTTATCTCTGACTTGAGACTCAAAAACTATTTTCCTTCATTTATAAACAAAGGACTAAAGCTTTTCCATAGGAATAAGCATATCACCCCCTAATTGCCTTCTGAATCGTACAACCTCAGAATAATAAATCCCAAGAGGACAGCCCAAACAAGGTAGAATACAAAGAATTACAGGAGGGAAGGCAAACCAAGCAAGAGCTGGGCTCTACTCATAGTCAGGGCATTGCATTACTCCTAAACATATTCAGAATAATACCGGCCATTTGCTAAATATTTCCTTAATAGTTCAAACAAGAAATACATTTGCATGTCAGGTAAGACAAAAAAATGTGTCTTCCTCCATAGCTGCCAATTCTGGTACTCTCGAGAAATGACCAATGGAAAACACAAGGCAAAATATTTCAGAACATAGGTCAAAGGTACAGCTTTGAGAAGAAGGTTTGATAATATCCCATGACCTTTAATGTTTAGTGTATAAGTCAATATAAAACCTATACATATTAATAGTAGGTCCAAAAGAGTTTGATAATTTTAATAACATTATCACAGACAATTATATATGATTACCTTTCACCTTTCCTTTAACTTCTGATGTGATTTTAGTGACATAAAAATACTTGCAGGCAGACTTTCAAACCACTGTGACATCCCAAGTATTTGTTTGAATCTAGTATCAAAGATCCAGTATTCACAGATGCTTTGAAAGGCTCTGAGTGGCACAAAGCGACAAACTCATATGGTATAAAATGAATAGAACTATAGTAAAACTGAATAGAATCAGAACCTTCTCCATACATGTCTTCGTAGACTTCTTTACATTTCAATGACAATGAAATGTCATTATGTTATGTCATAAAGGTAAACTGCATCCTACTAGATTAGGTATTTAATTAAACACATGGACCCCATGTACTAGCTGGTTTTGTGTATCAACTTGACACAGGCTGGAGTTATCACAGAGAAGGGAGCTTCAGTTGGGGAAGTGCCTCCATGAGATCCAGCTGTGGGGCATTTTCTCAATTAGTGATCAAGGGGATAGGGCCCCTTATGGGTGGTGCCATCCCTGGGCCGGAAGTCTTGGGTTCTATAAGAGAGCAGGCTGAGCAAGCCAGGAGAAGCAAGCCAGTAAGGAATATCCCTCCATGGCCTCTGCATCAGCTCCTGCTTCCTGACCTGCTTGAGTTCCAGTCCTGACTTCCTCTGGTGATCAACAGCCATGTGGAAGTAAGCTGAATAAACCCTTTCCTCCCCAACTTGCTTCATGGTCATGATGTTTGTGCAGGAATAGAAACCCTGACTAAGACAAATTGGTACCAGAAGTGGGGTATTCCTGTGACAACCTGACCATGTTTTGGGGAGGATTGTGGAAGGACTTTGGAACTTTGAGCTAGAAGAACCACTGGTTGTTAAGAACTCTGTGGGATGTTCTATGGAAGCTTGGAAGATTATGTTGAGAACAGTGCAGAGATGGAGGCCTGGCTTGTGAAATTTCAGAGGGAAGATTAAAGACTCTTATCAGGGCCATGTTTTGATTGTGAAGATTCTGTGGTTCTGGTTAGCTGGGGCTGAAGTATCAGCTGTGATTAACAAGATACCAGAACTACTAAAGTGAAGACTTTGCATTACTGGGACTATTGATGCTGGTTAGCTGGAGCTAAGAAATTAGCGGTGATTAAGAAGAGACCAGCATCACTGAGGTGACATCTTCTGGGAAGTGTTTTCTGAGAGCACAAAGAGGCTGTGTTCCATAGACAGCCAAGGTTGTACCTTGTGCTGCAGTAGGACTTGGTAATGTGTAAGAGTCACCCAGGTGGTACTGGTTTTGACAGCATGAACGGGTCATGAAAAGCAGCTGAGGCTTGGCACAGTGAGAGGCCATGAAAGGCCATAAGTGAAGGTGCAGCTCAGTTTGCAATTGATGGCCCAGGACTGAAGGTATCATGCAAAGGAGTTGAGGCTTGGCACTGTAAAGACAGTCTATGAGAGGCTACTGGTAAAGCCTAGTGACAGTAGTGTTTTGGGAATGCCAGTACCATGCAACGACCACCAAGGACAGCAGCAGCAGTGGAGTACAGGCATCTGGAGCCCAGAAGACAACATGTGTGCTACAAAGGGCAGAGCCAAAGAGGTGACTCAAGCCCTTGGAGGAGCCCAGAAGATTGTGAGTTGGATCCCAGACATTGGTTTTGCTTTTGATTGTGACTGTGCCCTGATATTTTTCCCTCTTGAGGGAAGAATGTATTTTAGTGGAGCCCACAGTTAAATGACTTTGAATTTTAGATGATATTGGACATTTTAAATTGATTGAACTTTTAATATGTAAAGACTGTGGGACTTTAGATCTTGGGGATGAATAAGAAAGTAAGGGTCGAGGCTTACTAGTGATGTGTTTTTGTGTCAAGTTGACAAGGGGTCAATTGTACTGGCTAGTTTTGTGTGTCAACTTGACACAGGCTGGAGTTATCACAGAGAAGGGAGCTTCAGTTGGGGAATTGCCTCCATGAGATCCAGCTGTGGGGCATTTTCTCAGTTAGTGACCAAGGGGGTAGGGCCTTTGTGGGTGGTGCCATTCCTGGGCTGGAAGTCTTGGGTTCTATAAGAGAGCAGGCTGAGCAAGCCAGGGGAAGCAAGCCAGTAAGAAACATCCCTCCGTGGCCTCTGCATCAGCTCCTGCTTCCTGACCTGCTTGAGTTCCAGTCCTGACTTCCTCTGGTGATCAACAGCCATGTGGAAGTAAGCTAAATAAACCCTTTCCTCCCCAACTTGCTTCATGGTCACGATGTTTGTGCAGGAATAGAAACTCTGACTAAGACACCCCAGCTGAAGGCACTGTTTTTGGAAACTGTAGTGTCCCTTTGACACTAGCCTAGCCAACAGTATAAAACCATGGGGTAGAGCTGGGTGGTGGTGGCTCATCCCTTTAATCCTGGCACTTGGGAGGCAGAGGCAGGTGGATTTCTGAGTTCAAGCCAGCCTGGTCTACAGAGTGAGTTCCAGGACAGCCAAGGCTACACAGAGAAACCCTGTCTCAAAAAAACCAAAAAAGAAAAAAAACAAAACATGGGGTAGGGATAAAGGTCACAACTTAGCAAGGTTTTGCCCCCAGTTCTCTGATCCCTGATCTGCCAAGGTCTCACGTCATAAGCTCAAGCCACCAAACATGGAGCTTCGAGCAACCAGATTGCTCATCATGAAAGTCACTGTGAACCAAAGTAAAGCCCTCTTGCCTATAGCTGCTTCTCTAGCATCTGCTCACAACGATGAGAAATTATGTGCTCTGCATGGAGGGAAAATAGTATTTTCACAAGCGCTTTAGAGTCCCTGTCATATATCTTAATTTAGTACATTCTGAATGTTCACTGTTCAACTGTATTAAAACAAGTACCTTCAATTCCAGCTGACGAACCCAAACAATATTATTCACAACTTCTGAAAGATTTTTGCCAGAAAGTGGTCCAGATGCATCACCAGGAATTCCTCGGCACCGATTCTCAAAGTCCAGTCGAAAATCTGTATCATTCCAATCAAATAAATAAACAGAAGCAGTATAGTTTAAGCTTTATTAGAAACGCTGTGGATCTTGGTCCTCACTGCACCACAAGAACCTTGGGGAGTATATGAGGATCACTGCTGTCACCATGATACAAGTCAGAATCACTAGGAATGCAGGCTCAGGCGATTACCACACATTAACTGATGTGGAAAGAACCATGCTGTAGGGGAAGAGGATGCTGAACTGTGTAGGACAGAAAAGCAAGCTTAGCATGAGCACGCGTGCATCCGTTTCCTTCTGACTACGGAGATAACAGGAGCAACTGCTTCCAATGCCTGCTCCTGACCTCCCCACAGAGATGCACTAGCTTCAACTGTCGGTGACAGTGATTCTTTCCTTCCTTAATTTGCTTTAGTCTGGGCACTTTATCATACATAGCAAAAGGAAAAGAAACTAACACAACTCACTATGTAAGACACACACAAAAAAATCTGCTAATATAAAACAAATCTAGGGGCTTGCAAGATGGTGAGAATTAAGAGTACTAGCTGTTTTTGATTTTCATCACCTACATGGCAGTTCCTAACTGCCTGTACAGTTCTCGGGGGTGTACCAACTTCTTCTGGCCTCTGTGGAAACCTAGGATGAGCATAGTGCACAAACATACATGCAGGGGAGACATGAACATAAATAATTTTTAAAAAATGAAATAAAAATAAAAACAAATCTACCCTTTATATCATAAATAAATCTGTCATAAAGATGTTTTAATATAGCTTTTAATCCTAAACCATAGCATGAAAGAAATATCCACCTATAAAAACATTTCTCAAGAAAACATTGTTACGTCTGATGAACTTTACCTTTAGCTGAATCCCCAAGTCTTGCCAGTAAAGTCTCTCTCTCTAACATCAGTTCTTTGCTTATGGTGGGACGTTTCACCAATTCTTTATATTTTAGAAATGCCTGGAGAAGCTAACATAAGACAAAGTTCATGTTTATCTCAATTCAACCACATACATTAAAATAGCTTATGAAAAAAAAACAGTAAAACCAAAAAAAAAGAAAAAACTTTCAATACTTTACCTGCTGTGGACTATCTTGAATTTCTGAAATATAATTCTTTAATTTCCCTGCAATTTTCTGTTCTGCGGGTGCAATGATCTTTTCATACTGAGACACTGCAGCTTTCCATAAAGGCTGAACAAATTAATTATACTGTTAGACTGTAAAACTTTACAAAATGACCTTTAAAAGTCAAGAACACAAAAGGAAATGAAAGACATAAACACATAGAGACTCAACCTCAGTGTACGGATTGTACTGCACGGGGTTCACACCAGTGAAAGGCTCAAATACACGAGACAGGCACACAATCCTCTCCTCACTGGCAGGTAAAAAATACAGGAGCTTCTCATGAATCGTTCGAATAGCCAAGACCTAAAACGTAATATATTAAAACACGAGCTGTATTAGGCTAAAGTAACTCTGCAAGTTGGACTAAAATCTAAGGAGTTTATACACACTTCTTTATAGTAGCTTCTGAAAAATGAGCAAAACTAAAAGTACCTCACTCTTTTATGTATGTTTGCAATATTCTAGACCAAAAAAATTTAATTGTGTTTCTCCTAAGCAAGGGGTGAAATCATCTCTGCAGCCTCTCATTCTGCCTTTCCTTTGAAACTAAATATCTAATTTTTTATGAAAGCTCATAGCTGAAGTAAATGAGAAACTGCTTGAAACATTTCCACACCTTCAAAGAGAGCCAAGCTTTAAAGCAACGTCAGTAGCTAAGAGAAAGCCTGAGAAATGCCACACAGGGAAAACTGTTACATCTTTTACAACAAAGAACAAAACAGAATTTCACAACTGACATATTGAGCACTCCAATACCTAAGAAAAATAGAAACTAGGACTTAGCACCCACTATGCACCTTGCACTTCACCAGAGCATGCCAGGACTTCTCTCATATGACATTAATTCTTATGTTCACCCAAACCATAAATAATTTCTTTTACACATGTTCATCAGTTGTCAGATGCCTTCACAGACCAGTGGCAACCCACTTCCATTTAAAGACAAAGAGGTAGACAATCATACTGGTACCTCCTCTAGACGTTTGCCCAGTTTGTCAAGAGTTTCTGGGAAATATTTTTCACTTTTCCATGGATGAGGGACATAGCGCTGCCACACCTGCCCTGTGAGGTGACTGCAGACTATCACCCACTGTTCACAAATTGAAACGCCAGCTTTGAGGTTTTCTTTCACGAGATAATAAGGATCTTCCCAGAGTTTCAAGCTTCCCAGCTTTTTCTGAACAAACCTTCCAAATGAGCCACCTAATAAAGCATGAAGCAACATTTTATGGAAAGTGTTTTACAGAATTATAAAATATACACTTAGGAAAAAATTAACATGCATATTAACCACCACAAAATGTGACCTGCCCACCCTTAGATTAGATTATCAGTAAGTGTCTTTATAAATACAAATGTGCATACAGACATTAGCTTGCATTCTTCTTCAGTCAACACACTGCACCAAAACACATACTTCTTTGATGGCCACAGAGCCTACTGCATGGAAGAAGTAAACATGAGCAATTCCAAATTACAATCTGACTGGACTTATAACAAAAGTGCTATAATACACACCTGTCATGAACTTATCTCATATTCTAAGGGGAACAATGAAAAGGATATTTTCTGAATCAAATATATAACACTGGGATATTAATAGTGTATTTTTCAAAACTTTTTAGTTGATTTGAAAATACTGTCAAATGAACACATGAGGCAGGCTGGAGCAATGTCTTGGCAGTTAAAAATGCCCACTGCTCCATCAGGACCTAAGTCCATATCCCATACTCAAGTCAGATGGCTGACGAATGCCTGCAACTCCAGTCCAAGGGATGAGACACCGTCTTCTGGCCTCTGTAGGTACTACATATGCACATACAGACACTTTAAGTTTTTAATTAACATATGCATGAACACAAAATATAAATTTGGTTCTATTAGTGATCAAAGTATTTCACATCTATAAACTAAACCAACTATAAACAAAAATGTATGTAAATAAATCTATATGATTTATTACACTACTTTTAGTAGCAAGTACTGTATTACTAAATATTTTAAGAAAGAACTTGAGGAAATCAGGGGAAGGAATGAAGGATGGAAGAAAGAAAGGAAGGAAAGAAGGAAGAAAGGAAGGAGGGAGGGAGGGAAGGAGAGAGAAAGGAAAGGAAGAAAGGAAGGAAGGAAGGAAGGAAGGAAGGAAGGAAGGAAGGAAGGAGGAAGGGGAGGGAGGGAGGGAAGGAAAGAAGGAAGAAAGGAAGGAAGGGACAGAGGGAGGGAAGGAAGAAGGGAAGGGAGGAAGGAAGAAGGGAGGGAGGAAGGGACAGAGGGAGGGAGGGAAGGAAGGGAGGGAGGGGAGGAAGGAAGGAAAAAGGAAAGAAGGAGGGAGGGAGGAGGGAGGAGGGAGGAGGGAGGAGGGAGGATGTATGTTTGCATGGTTCCCAAAGCTCACTCCTCTCCATACCTATGACATCCAGGAGATGTAGCATTCGTGCCTCGGGGTAATGATCGTGCTCTGTCTGTCTCCACACATCATCTACAACATCCCGAGTTGTCTCCACCAAGTCAACAACTTCTAGCAAGGACAGACTGTCTAAGTTATAAAATTCCTGGAATGAAAAGGCATTCATTTCGATACAGTTACATCAGTGTGTTAAGTAACACTCAGAATGTTCCCAGACTTGCTCAATTGCTGTAAATCTAATTTCCTCTTCCTTTTTCTGACCTGTTTTTTGCAAATATCCTATATAAACATAAATATCACAAAAGGCTGAAAAATAATACTAAAAGGGCTGTTCATTTAATCATGCCCTTAGCTGAGTTTTCTTTAGGCTGAGCTTATCTATTTTCCCTACAGAGGCCACTTTAACTCCACATAAACACTGCCCACTATAATTCACAAATCCTTTATTCAGTCATATGTTGTGCTATGTAAAGTGGGGACTAACAGTAAGAGCAACGCAAATTCATTATGCTGTGTTTCATCACTGTCATCAAGCTTTAATATACGTCAGACACACCATCATCCTGATACCGTTGGGACTGGCAAGAAGGGTCAGTGGTAAAGGGTCCTGCCACACAAGTTTCCTGGACTGAGCTTGATCTCTAGGATCCCTGCAAAGGTACAAGGAAAGAACTGGCTCCCAAGGTCGCTTGTCCTCATCTGACTCCACGCGTCCCAAGGCATACTTGCCCATGCACATGCACACACCATGCACATACATACCACTATAAACAATTCTGTTGATGAAATAATAGTGGAAACAAATAGAAAATTGGTTTGTTATAGACAGAGTACTTAAAGTAATCACTTACTAAATCCCTAGGCACATACTACAAGGAAATAATCAGACAGGCAGAAATTAAGACACCATATTTTAAATTATTTTGAAATACTAATTTAAATCATTCCATCAAAGAACATATTATCTCTATATAAATTAGTCAGTTAGTGAACTGTGTATGTTAGTTTCTGTGTATGTGGTAAATGAACATATTGTACATGTATGTTTGTGTATATGTGAAAGTGAGCACTTGTTTGTGGTGTCAATGTGGAGACCAAAGGTCAATGTTGTGTAAATTTCTCTATCCCATTCCATCTTGTTTCTTTTTTTTTTTTGAGACTGAGTCTCTCAAAGAACCTCCAGCTCTCCATCAGTCTAGATGGCTGGCTGGCAAGTCCCCACAACCCTCCTGTCATCAACACTGGCACTAGAGTCACAGAACCAGGCAGCTCTGAACTCAAGAGCATCACCTTGCATAAGGAGCAAGTGGTCATCTGCCAGCTCTTGGATTTTTTTCTCCCAGTGCTTTCAGATAACTGTATTTGGTTTTGAGGAAAATTACATCCTAGAGATGGGAATTTACTATTTTCATTCTCATGCTTAAATATTTTAAACATAAACCTTAAGTAAAATCTAGAGTTTATTAAACTATCTTACTTGCAACTGTCAAGAAAGTTTTAAAACATGCCCTGAGAAGCGAACCCTAAGGCCTTTACAAGAGGTCGAATACACACAACTATGCGAGTCACATACCCTTGCAATTGTTTCAAATAATTCCTTAAAATAACTGGCTCTTTCTTTACTAATCTGTTTGCTTCCACGATGAGCTTGTTCTATCCAAAACTGGAACTCATCACTTGGTGTGAGAATACCTAAAAAAGTTAAGAAAAAAAATTCAGCTACTAATGGAAAGAGAAAGGGAGTAACACTGCTTGGTTCATCTGCTGGGTTAGGTTTGGTCCAGAAGACGACAAGAAAGACCTTGGAACCCTCTCAGCAGTAAGTTCTCACTTAAGTCTCTTAGAAACACTAACTGCCCCTAATTTACAGTTCAGGCCCAATTTTATGAGTCTGATGTTGGGTGATTCCTATTTGCTTTTGTAAACCACTCTTAACAACTGTCATTCACTCTGTGAATTTGGTCCGACACAATGATCCCTAAATCTGACCCTAATACCATCTTGCTTATAAAGTCCATCAAATGAAAAGAATTATAATCACTGAGTGTTTTTAACTTAATTTGCAAGTATAAGCAAAAGAGTTTTATTGTTAAATTCTCTTTTAAATATCCCAATGAACTAGATAATTTCTGTGTGCTAAATCATATGCTAAGTACTATTCATTAGGGTTAAGTTTCAAAAACCATCTACTTGATTGAGCAAAATGCAATTTATGCTTCCAATAGTTTTCAATACTATTTGTATGTTATACATTTCATTTTCATCTTAAGTAGGAATTTATCTATTCCTACAATAAAATTATAAATAGTATCAAATAAAATATATATTTCCTATTATCTTCATATGAATTATAAGATAGTCTATTATCTTCACATAGTCTATTATCTTCACAGTGTACACAACCAGCCATCTTCATTATTCCTACATTCTGTTGGAAGGCAGTTAAGATCTGAGACATCTGAACACATGTTCCAAGGTGAAGTCAAAGCCAGGCTTTACCCACTGGTTTCCTTTCTTGTACTGTAAACAATGCCCCTTCCGTGCTCTGCTTGGTGCCACAGTTTTTCCATGTTTACACTTTAAACTGGTCTTAAAGCACAATGCCAAGAATATAAGTGCAAGACAGCTTGATGTTCTTCACAGAGAAAGTTCTGGTCAGGTGAGTTGCATTCAAGGCACCTGTTATAGGATAGTCACTGTATTTTCGATTTCTATAAACTATTCAGTGCTAAAAAGAGCATTTTCTTCTCCAAACCCATAAAATCTATTCATTCTTTAAAAGCTTATATTCGAAGATCCAAAATCACAGAAAAAAATCTGCAAAGAAATACAGCTATTTGCTAATGTATTAATGAAATGATCACTTTATACTTTGAGTTCCCTACAAATGGTATCCTAGTTAAGATTACTACTGCTGTAATGAAACACCATGACCAAAGCAACTTGGGAATGAAAGGGTTTCTTTGGTTCATTAGGAAGTCAGGATAGGAACTGGAACAGGGCAAGAGCTGATGCAGAGACCACAGAGGAGTGCTGCTTTACTAGCCTACTCCCCATGGGCTGTTCAACCTGCTTCCTTAAAGAATCCGAGACTACCACCTCAGGGATGGTACCATCAATGATGGGCTAGGACCTTCCCCTCCCCCATCAGTTACTAATTAAAATGGTTTGCCTAAAGCCTGACCTTACGAAGGCATTTCTCAATTGAGGGTCCCCCCTCTCGAACTGATTATATTATAAAATGATTTTGAGAACCACAAATATGGCTCCAATGGTAAGAGATGCTAGCCACTAATGTTGATAACCTGAGTTTGATCCTAGGATTGCAGAAGCTGGAAGGAGAGACCTGACTCTTACCAACTGTCCTTTGACCTCTACAAGTGTGTAACGGCTCGTGGGCGCACGTGCACACAAACACAAACACCCACGCACACACACACACACCGAGCTCTAGAAGTAAACCACATCTATCGCCATATACCTCTGGTATCGTCCTCCTTAAGTTTCAGCTTGGGTAAGTTAGTATCTGATTTTCGTAGGACTACACCCAATCCGGCCTCTAGTTCACTCAAAAGATTCTGAAGTTTAGGGTCAAAGTTTCTGCTCCATTCCTGGTCCTGAATAAAAGACAGACAGGAGTAGCCATTGGTCAGAGCACTACCAGTCAAGCTTGCTTCAAAAACACAGTCTAGAAACTAAGGCCACACATCTCTACTTCATTAAAAGTCTGCTTAAACTTTCATTTCATCAGTTAAAATTTTCTAAAAGTCATTTAGTATAGCTATTTAAGAGTTGATATAAGTTGCATTTCATAGTTTTATCCATTATTCAACAAAGCTTAAAGTAACATTAGAAGTTTGATGCTACCACCAAGACCATAAATTTTTCAATAAATAAACCAAAACACATTAAACAGTAAGTACAATAATATGTGTGTCTGCTTTCTTATTGACCATCTATGTAAATCCACAAGTACCGCACACACCTTCAGCAGCATGGGCGCAAACACCTGCCGTACTGCTTGGTAAAGGGAGTTGATAGGTGACTCCAGCATAGAAGAAACAAGAATGTTGCTGTGCAGATTGCCATCTGTAATTACTTCTGGTCGGAGCTTGAAAAACACCAGCACTTTGTCTTTTGTGTCATCAAAATCAATCTACAGTGATAAACAAAAGCCGTTATGTCTTCTTTATAACACTTAGAATGTGAAAGAAAGCAATGCTCCATTGACATGCTGGATCACGACAATCACACCTGCTGGGACAAAAACAGGGAAAGGCAGCACATTCAAAGCAACCTTCTGCTTCGCAATGACTGCGTGGTTAAGAACTAATTCCTGCTTAATATGTGACTATCATAAAGCTACACCAGGAAAGTTTGTGGGCATAAAGCCCTATATACTGCTGACACTCCCAGCTAACGCTTCCACTGAGTCAGACTCAGTAGTACTACAGATCAAGGCTCAATTCCCTCACACACAATGGGATGCACTTCCCTGCTGCTGCAAGGTGACTGACCTATGGAGGGTTGGGGGAGCATTTTAAATTTTTAAAAGGTGCCTTTAAATTTTCACATGTATTTAAGACTGCCAACATGAGTGGGTCTATCTCCTAAGGTTATCTTTCCTGTAGCCAAAATTGTTTGTAGAGTTTGAACATCGACTTAGTATTAGAAATGGTACACAGCACTGGGGAGGGTAAGACCAAAGATGACATGGTCAACAACAACCTGGACTAGGAAACTAGGCTTTCTCAAACGTAAATAAACAAGTAACCAGAAGGTGAGATAAGCCGACTTCACAGGAATGTATTCTATCAATATTAAAGATGCCAATTTATAGTGATCAATTTATTAGCCAAAAAGTATAATGTTCAAAAGATTTTTTTTTTTTTTTTTTTTTTTTTTTT
>JADRCD010218033.1:50266-88362 GCA_019843815.1 Montemys delectorum | reverse complement strand
GGGGGGAAGCAAAAGAAGTTTGTTCTTGTTGTTTTTGTTTGTTTGTTTGTTTGTTTTTTGGAGGGGAACCTGGGAAAGGGAAAATTTACATGTAAATAAAGAAATTATCTAAAAAAAAAAAAAAAAAAAAAGACCAATTGGTTTCTGATGGACAGTCTGAAAGCCACAAAGGCCTGGATGGATGCCAGATCAGACTACTATACCCAGCAAAACTCTCAGCAGAGGAAGAAAAACATTTTATGATAAAAATATTTTAAAGCAATTTCTGTCCACCAATCCAGCTCTATAGAAAGCACTAGAAAGAAAACTTCAGTCTCAAAAGTGTTTTAGCCACACTCAAGAAGATACAAACAATACATAATCCCAGAACTATTCATCAGAAGGGGGGCACACTATAACAATAATAATAACTTTCAGTATAAATAATCTCAATTCCCCAATAAAAAGGTATAGACTAATACATTGGGTTATAAAACAGGATCCATCTTTCTGTGGCATCCAAAAAGCATATCTTACCATCAGGGGTAGACATCTCAGGGTAAAAATATGGAAAAGGTATGCCAAGTAAATGGACCCAAGAGTCAAGAAGGTGTAGCTATTTTAATATCTAACACAGTAGAACTCATACTAAAACTAATCAGAAGAGATAAGGAAGCATACTACATACTCATCAAAGGAAAAATACACTAAGAAGAGATTGCAATTCTAAAGATTTATGGACCAGACACAAATGTACCCAAGTTAATAAAAGAAATGTTACAACATCTAATATCACATATTAACCCTCATACTGTGATAGTGGGTGACTTCAATAACTCACTCTCACCAATAGAAAGGTGATCTAGATTTCATTCTCACCAATAGACAGGTCGTCTAGACAAAAACTAAGCAGAGAACTCTGGAGTTAAATAACATAAATCAAATGAACCTAACATCTACGTATATCTACAGAACATTTCTCCCACAAACTAAAGAATATATTTTCTTTTCAGAATCTCATGGAACTTAAAAAATATAGCAAATATAGGGAAGTTTGAGTCACACCCTGCACTGCATCTGACCAACATGGATTAAAGCTGATTCATAAAACAAATGATAACACAGAATGATGAGTGTGTGGGGAAATGAGTAAGTTTATTGATTTTTTTGTGAGAGTGAAAACTTATGCAGCCCCTATGGAAATCAATGTAAAGTTTCTGTAACAAGCTGAACATTGGTCTACTATAACTCCAGTATCATCATTTGTGTGTGTATACCCAAAGGACCACACATCTTACCACAGAGCTACTTGCTCATTTGTCTTCATTGTTGATCTTCTTATGATACCCAGAAACTGGAAGCATCTTAGATGTCTCTCAACTAATACATGGTAAAAACATGGTTCTAAATAACAGAATGTTATTTAACTGTTAAAAAAATAAACCCTGAAATTGGGTTTTCTGTCAATACCTGGAGCTGATCCTCTGCCACAGCACCCAGAGCTGATCCTGTGCCACAACACTCCAAACCCAAATACCACATGGAGAGAGCTGGTCTCTCAGGAGTGAGGACAGATCTGTGAGTACAGGTAAGACCAATATTTTTGCTCAGAGGGACCCACCTGGAACCCTCAGAACACAGGAACTGAGGAGCAACCTGGGACAGGCTCCTTGCAGTTTCCATCTGCAATCAGAGCTGATTCTGTGCCACAGTGCTACATACCCAAATACTTCTGGGAGAGAGCTGGTCTCCCAGGAGTGCAGACACACCTGAGAGCACAGGTAAGACCACCTGCTTAAATTTGGCTCAAATTCTTGGTCCAAGAGGAACCTACCCAGAGCCAACAGGACACAGGAACCAAGGAACAGTGTGGGATAGGACCCTTATAGTTTCCATATGCACCCCAGAGCTGACCCTGTGCCACAGCTCTCCATACCCAAATTCCACCCAGAGACAGCTGATTTCACAGGAGTGCTGACACACAAGGGTACAGGAGGGACAGCCACAGTCAGAGACAGCAAGACCAGCTAACACCACAGTTAACCAGATGGCAAGAGGCTAGGGCAAGAACATAAGCAACAGAATCCAAGGCTACATGGCATCATCACAACCCAGTTCTCCCACCACAGTGAACCGTGGGTACCCCAACACACCAGAGAAGCAAGACTGATTTAAAAATCACATCTCATGATGATGATAGATAACTTTAAGAAGGATGTTAAAAAAAAAAACTCCCTTAAAGAAATACAGGAGAACACAGGTAAATAGCTAGACGCCCTTAAAGAGGAAACAGAAATATCCCTGAAGTAATTACAGGGAAACACAAGCAAACAGGTGAAGGAATTGAATACAACCATCCAGGATCTAAAAATGGAAATAGAAACTATAAAGAAATCACAAAGGGAGACAACCCTGGAGATAGAAAACCTAGTAAAGAGATCAGGAGTCATAGCTGCAAGCATCACCAACAGAATACAGAGATAGAATCTCAGGTGCAGAAGATACCATAGAAAACATTGATGCAATAGTTAAAGAAAATGCAAAAAGCAAAAAGTGCTTAATCCAAAACATCCTGGAAATCCAGGACACAATAAGAAGATCAAACTTAAGGATAATAGGTATAGAAGAAAGCAAAAATTCCCAATTTAAAGGACCAGTAAATATCTTCAACAAAATTATAGAAGAAACCTCCCTAACCTAAAGAAGCCTACAGAACTCCAAATAGATTGGACCAGAAGAGAAATTCCTCCTATCACATAATAGTCAAAACACCAAATGCACAAAACAAAGAGACAATATTAAAAGCAGTGAGGGAAAAAGTAACATATAAAGTCAGACCTATCAGAATTACACCAGACTTTTCAACAGAGACTATGAAAGCTAGAAGATCCTGGGCAGATGTTTTATAGAGAATAAAAATGGCATCCCAGGTTATTATACCCAGTAAAACTCACAGTTACCATAGATGAAAAAATCAAGATATTCCATGACAAAAAAATTAAACAATATCTTTCCACAAATCCAGGCCTACAAAAGATAAGAGATGGAAACACCAACATAAGGAGCAAAACTATACTCTAGAAAAAAGCAATAAAGTACTCTTCTTTCAACAAACTCAAAAGAAGATAGCCACGCAAACATAAAAATAACATCAAAAATAACAGGAAGCAACAATCACTATTGCTTAATATCTCCTAACATCAATGGACTCAATTCCCAATAAAAAGACATAGACTGACACCCAGAATCAGAGATGAGGAGGAACCAACATCTGTCCCAACACTGGGAGTAATTGAGACCAGCAGGACCAGGCACACAGGAACTCTACCATCCCAGTGTCTTGGGTTTCTTCCTGTCTGTCTGGGCTGCTGTCCAGAGCAGACCTTGGGCACAAGCTCTGCAGCCAGTTCCACAACATCCAGAGGAAGATCCCTCCCAGGTGACTTAACAAGCCCAGGATCACAGGATCACAGAATCACAGGATCCCAGACACAACTTTTCTCTGAGGAGTTCTGACACAACTAGGATTACAGGAAGGACAAGCTCCACTCAGATTTAACAAAGGCAGATAGCACTAGAGATATCCAGATGGCAGGGGGCAAGTGTGAGAAAATAAACAACACAAACCAAAGTCACTTGGCATCATCAGAATCTAATTCTCCCACCATAGCAAGTCCTGGACACATCATTACACCAGAAAAGCAAGATTCAGATATAAAATCACTTCTTATGGTGATGATACAGGACTTTAAGAAATACATAAATAGCACCCTCAAAGAAATACAGGAGAACACAGGTAAACAGCTAGAAGCCCTTCAAGAGAAAACACAATAATCCCTTAAAGATCTTCAGGAAAACACAATCAAACAGGTGAAGGAAATGAGCAAAACTATCCAGAATCTAAAAATGGAAATAGAAACAATAAAGAAATCAGAAAGAGAGACAACCATGGCGATAGAAAACCTAGGAAAGAAATCAGGAATCATAGATGCAAGCATCACCAACAGAATCCAAGAAATAGAAGAGAGAATCTCAGGGGCAGAAGACAACATAGAAAACATTGACACAACAGTCAAAGAAAATGCAAAAAGCCAAAAGCTCCTAACCCAAAACATCCAGGAAATCCAGGACTCAATGAGAAGACCAAACCTAAGGATAATAGGTATAGAAGAGAGTGAAGATTCCCAATGTAATGGGCCAGCAAATATCTTCAGCAAAATTATAGAAAAAAACTTCCCTAACCTAAAGAAAGAGATGCCCATGAACATAAAAGAAGCCTACAGAACCCCAAATAGATTGGACCAGAAAAGAAATTCTTCCCTATACATAATAATAAAAACACCAAATACACTGAACAAAGAAAGAATTTTAAAAACAGTAAGGGAAAAAGGTCAAGTAACATATAAAGGCAGGCCTATCAGAATTACACTAGACTTCTCATTAGAGACTATGAAAGCTAGAAGATCCTGGGCAGATGTTATACAGACCCTACAAGAACACAAATGCCAGTCCAGGCTACTATATCCAGCAAAACTCCCAATTACCATAGATGGAGAAAACAAGATATTCCATGACAAAACAAAATTTACACAATATCTTTCCACAAATCCAGCCCTACAAAGGATAATAAATGAAAAACATCAACATAAGGAGCAAAACTACACCCTAGAAGAAGCAAGAAAGTAATCTTTCAACAAATCCACACAAACCTAATTCCACCTCTTACAACAAAAACAACAGGAGGTGACAATTACTTTTTCTTAATATATTAATATGAAAATTAATATTACCAACATATCCTAAGCGATTGAAATCCAAGAATATGAGGAATTAGAAATTTGTTGATTGTCATCCAATGGTCTCTCTAATTTGATAATTGGAGAAATAGGTCCAACATTGTACAATCTATATACACTTTCAGCTTGTTTGTTTGTGACAGTGTCTTGTTGTGTACAACATAAGGGTCTTGAAATCTGGCTTCTCCTATCTCAGCCTCTCTATTAGTAGTATTGTTTATTTTATGTCTTTACACTATACTATGGTTTTCAGAACAGCTTATATATTTCAAAAGTATTTATATAACCAAAAGAAACATAGACGATTAACTAGGGAGGTGGCTTGTAAGAGAACAACAAAGAGTGAGACTGAATGCTTTGCTTGACGTTTGTAACTCTTGTATCAAGTTTGAAGAAGAGGACTTTATAAGTTACTCTTTCTTTGAGATGAATGCTTTTCCAAATTATCACAGCTAATGAACCAAATTCTTACCCTCAGTCAATGTCTGTGCCATCCTCCAAGCAGAATCATTGTTCATTGAAACAATTGGTGAATGACTTTATGGATTTTAATACACACACCATTTCTTAAATGAATGTAACCTGTTCTCTGTGGACTGAGAATAAATTCACTCACTCAAGTCAAATAGCTTTGACCATAGCAGGAAGTCTGTATCCAAAAATTGAGCCTGCAATTCATTTCTTGGTGCAGCAGAACGATCAACTCTCGGCTTAGCTATGATGGAGGTAAAATCCTTTGGTGATGTGAGGGTCATTGTATAGCCTTATTACAATGAAGTCCAATGTCTAAAAATTGTTCTTATTTTGGGCTTGTACCACAGTAAGAGCCAAGATTTTAAGCTCTACTAAATACAAAACAAACAAAAAGACTTTATATATTTATGTTCATTTTGGAAAATATCAGTAGTGATGTATTATTTTGAAGTATACAGTTAATATGTTTGGAGTTATTTAAAATTTATATTGAAAAAAATGTATTTTCAGTATTGCTGTAGACTAGCATCTACATAAGACTGTTAAATTGATTGTTGCTTTATATCAAAAAATAAATAAATGTTAAAGCTCAAAAAAAAAAAAAAAGACATAGACTAACAGACTGGACATGTAAACAGAACCCAGCATTTTGCTGTATACAGGAAACATACCTCAGTGACAAAGACAAAAACTACCTCAGAGTAAAGGTCTGGAGAACAATTTCCCAAACAAATGGTCCTAAGAAACAAGCTGGAGTAGCCATTCTAATATCTAATAAATCAACTTTCAACCAAAAGTTATTGAAAAGGACAAGGAAAGACACTTTATACTCATCAAAGGAAATTTTACCAAGAAGAACTCTCAATTCTAAACATCTATGCTCCAAATGCAAGGGCACCCACATTCATAAAAGAAACTTTACTAAAGCTCAAAGTACACATTGTACCATACACAAGAATAGTGGGAGACTTCAAATCCCCACTCTCAGCAATGGGCAGATCATGGAAACACAAACAAAACAGAAACACATTGAAACTAACAGAAGTTATGGAGCAAATGGATTTAACAGATATCTATAGAACATTTCATCCTAAAACAAAAGAATATACCTTTTCAGCACCTCATGGTACCTTCTCCAAAATTGACCATATAGCTAGTCACAAAACAGGCCTCAACAGATACAAGAAGATTGAAATAATTTCATGCATCCTATCAGATGACTACAATTAAGGCTGGTCTTCAATAACAATAAAAACAACAGAAAGCCCACATACACATGGAAGATAAACAATGCCCTACTTGGTGATAACTTGGTCAAGGAGGAAATAAGGAAAGAAATTAAAGACTTTAGAATTTAATGAAAATGAAGGCACAAAATACCCAAACTGATGGAACACAATGAAAGCAGTGCTAAGAGGAAAAGTCATAGCTCTGTGTGCCTCCAAAAAGAAATTGGAGAGAGAATACACTAACAGCTTAATAGCACACCTAAAAGCTCTAGAACAAAAAAAAGCAAATACACCCAAGATGAGTAGAAGTCAGGAAGTAATCAAACTCAGGGCTGAAATCAACAAAGTAGAAACAAAAAGAACTATACAAATAATCAACAAAACCAGGAGCTTGTTCTTTGAGAAAATCAACAAGACAGATAAACCCTTAGCCAGACTAACCAGCAGGCACAGAGGCATTATTCAAATTAATAAAAACAGAAATGAAAAGGGATAAATAACAACAGAAATAAAGGAAATTCAAAACGTCATCAGATCCTACTACAAAAGCCTATACTCAACAAAACTGGAAAATCTGGATGAAATCGACAATATTCTAGACAGATATCAAATGCCAAAGTTAAATCAGGATCTGATAAACCATGTAAACTGTCCCATAACCCCCAAAGAAATAGAAGCAGCCATTTAATGTCTTTCAACCAAAAAAAGCCCAGGACCAGATGGGTTTAGTGCAGAATTCTATCAGACCTTCAAAGAAGACCTAATACCAATACTCTTCAAACTATTCCACATAATAGAAAGAGAAGGAAGACTACCCAATTCATTCTCTGAAGCTACAGTTAAGCTGTGTATTACCACTTGAATATGGATTTTTTCTCTCTAATCAGGAACTTTTCACAATTTCTTTTCATAGAGGACTTCATAATAGATTTTTTTCTACTCCTATCACGTTTAATGTTCCAAATAGATTTTAAAAACTGGTTGAATGCATATTACTTTTAGCTTCAGAAGATATCATGTATACTTAAAAGGCATTTAACTATTGTAAATTATTTTGATGACTTAAAAATGTCAATACTGAGTTGTATATTTTAAAATAAATTTTATTAGTTTAATTAAAAAAAGAAAGAAAACAGTGGAATTATACTGATTAGTGTTAATGGCACTGGAAGGTCCTCTTTATACCACTGGAGGAGAAAGGTAATTAACTATCTCACCTGGCTATAAACCCCATGACCTACAATAGCAACTTGTTTCCAAGATATACAAGATATGGGAGCAGCCAACCACTTTCTGATCAGACCGAAGTCTACTCCATGATATGGAACCTATGCTTGACAATGCAAACAGAGCCAAGAACCTGAGACTAGGTAGGACATGTGTCTTAGAGTAAAACCTACTACTATTCTGCTAAAGGAACAGAGTAATAAAATGACTCCTAAGGACAGATTGCTATATCCACACGTCAAAGCATCACCCATCCCTCATCAGAGAAGCTCCTTGCAGTGGATGATAATTAACTTCTCTGCTCATGGCTCAGGGAGCTATGGGGAAGAGGATGCAGACATTCTAAGAAGTGGTGGATAGGGCCAAGGAAAGAGCTTCCTCTCAACGCAACAGTGCTGATGTACATATGAACTCCCAGAGACTGTGGCAGCATGCAGAAGATCTGCACGAGTCCAAACCACATAATTTCCCAGCCTGGAGAAGAGAAAGTGAACGCAAAGTTTTACCCTTGACCAAGAAGATCTCTACAATTAATAATACCTGTTTGCAAAGGAAAAAAAATCAGTTTTCTTCAATAGGGTGTCATTCTAGGAGAGGCCCCATGCCAAGGAATAGTTGGTCAACATAAAACAGACACCATGTCTTTTGGTGAGATTTTTGTTTTGTTTTTGTATTTTTGTTTTATTGGTTTTGTTTTGATTTCTTTTAATTAATAATCACTATCCCAAAACATAGCTCCCCCATTCCTCCCTCATAGAGTCCCTCTTCCAACTTCCCTCCCCTTCTCCTTTGAGAGCCATCTTCCCCAACCTCAGTACATCAAGTGTCTACCAGATTAATTACATCCTTTCCCACTGAGGCCAGACAAGGTAGCCATGAAGACTGAGCTGTCTATCTGCTACTTATGCACCAAGGGCCTTGTTCCAGCTCTTGAATGTTCTTTGGTTGGTGAATCAGACTCTGAGTTTTCTATACCCAGGTGTCTATGTTGGTCAACTCTGCTGGTCTTCCTGTGGGGTTCTCCTCCCTTTCAGGGCTTTCAATCCTTCCCCCAGCTCTTAACTCCAAGTTTTCAACCTCTGTGTAATGTTTGGCTGCAAGTACCTGCATCAGTTTCAGTCAGCTGCTGGGTAGAGACTCTCAGACGACAGTTAAGAAGATGAATTTGGGTGGGTTGGAAAGTGTTCAGGATCTGAGAGGATCTGTAAGGAGAGAATATGATCAAAATATACTGCATAAAATGAAAATAAATATAAATGAAAAAGATAAAACCTATTAGAGACACTGAAGGGCTTGCAGCCCCTTAGGACGAACAACAATTACTAACTAGTACCCTCAGAGCTCCCAGGGACCCAACCACCAATCAAGGACTATACAGGGTGAGACTGAATGTTCTGGCAGCATGTTATAGTAGAGGATTGCAAATTCGATCATCAATAGGAGGAAAGGACCTTGGCCTTGTGAATGTTTTGTGCCCCAGTGTAGGGGAATGCCAGGGCCAATAAGTGGGAGAGGGTGGGGTGGCAGGCATGGGTAGGGGGGAGGCAAAAGGGGTTTGTTCTTGTTGGTTTTGTTTGTTTGTTTGTTTTTTGGAGGGGAACCTGGGAAAGGGGAAATTTACATGTAAATAAAGAAAAAAAATTAGCTTTGAAATCTTTCATTACTATACTTCATCCTTCCTCATTGTTCAATATCACCTTCCCTTGGTGATCCTTTCTATATTGTAGAGTATGATCTACATATGTAGGGCAGGAGGTTTTTCTTTTTTGAGTTTCGTTTTCCTCACTTCACTATACTACTTTTCAAATATATATGTTTGCCTGAAATTTTTATGAATTTCTTTTTTCCTTAAAAGCAAAATAATATTCCATTTTGTGTATGTGCAACACTGCCATTATGTATTCTTCTGTTGATGGACATCCAGGTTTGTTTTCATTTGCTATCAAAACTAGAACTATGCTTAATCCATAAACATACAAGTATCTTCGTGGTAGGAGAGGTAGTTCTTTGGGTCAGGAATGAAAGAGTAGGTCATATGGTAGCTCAATTTTTAATTATTCAAGGAAGCTCTAAACTAATTTCCATAATGGCTGTATTAATTTGAACTCACAGTATCAATGAATAAGGGTTTTTTTTTTCTATCCACCCCCTATCCAGCATTTATTGTCAGATATATTGATGGTAGCCATTTGGAAAGTAGTTTTAATCTGCATTCCTTTTAGATTATGCTTCTTTTAAAATATGTATTTTTATGAATTTTTTTGAGAATTTCATACATTTTCCTCCATACATATTATACCCACCTCTTATTCCTTCTAACTTCTCACAGATCCACCCCTATCCCCACCTCATTCCAACTTCATGTCTCCGGTTTCTTTAAAGTCCAATTTGTGCTGCCTTTATACACATAGATGTGGGTCAGTCTCTGGAGGTATGGCCTACCATATCCCTGCATGGCTTGGGTCCTGGAACTCTGGACTAGGAGTTGTGAGAGAATAAAGAGAGGGCAGGTAAGAAGACATAGGTACAAAAAAATTGGTATTAGATTGGGCTCTCAGATTGAAAAGCCACAGCATCCAAAAAGCACTGAGTGTTTATTATATACAGCTGACCAAGAAGTCTTGACTTATACTATATAACTGAACGGGAAGTTGGGCTTGTATTATGCAGCTAAACAAGGATGTAGGTTTACCTAATCTCTGTAGGAGCAATTTCTGTAGAATAGTCTTCAAGCTATAAATATCTTGTGGGGGGAGAAAGCTATAATCTACCTATTCTGCCCTCACTGTCAACATTTTCAATCACACCAGAGGAAGACTTTGCTGTCTTTCTGAACTTCACCTGGAAAAGTCTTTGCTATTCCCATGGGTGTAAAGTGTTGGGATCCTTGACATGACCATGCTTATGTCAAGCAATACACATTCATTCAAGACTTCTTTGCTTCCTACAGTGGGCAATCTGTAAAGGGTGACATCCTTAAAGAAAGCTAATGCTCCCTACCAGAAACCATGAACCATCAATAGCTTCTTGGCTAAAACTGGGCATCCAGGAGCCCCTCTTCCCTTCATGCTGGAACATTGACTGATTTAACCTTGTGGCTGATCTTGTGTAGGCAACCTAATAAGAGTCCATGAATACAGAGGTCCTGTTATGTCCAGAGATATTTCTTTGGTCTTCCCTGACCCCTGGCTCATCTTCTGAGATAGTCCCTGAGCTTTGGAGGGAATGAATGGGATGATGTAAATATCTTGTCTGTAGCTTAGCATTTCACAGGCACCTATTTTCTGCCCTTTGATCAGGTATAGCACTTCACCAAGAAATATAGGATTAAGATGCCATATCTTCCTAGGATACAAGATTACCAAATTAAATCTTAAAATATGTATGATAATCTATAGGTAATAACAAATAATTTATCATTTAAAAGTACAAGTCAGAAAAGTTCAAAAAAACACAGTTCTTGTAGTTGGCTGTTTTAACTCCAAGTAATCAAGATGCATAGTGTGTTTTGGTAGTGATATTCAACATTTTTTTGTTTTAATTTTACTTTATTTTATGTGTATGGGTGATTTGCCTGCATATGAGTCTATGCACTACATGTGTGACTGCTGCCTGCAGAGGCTGGAAGCAGTCATCAGACCCCTTGGACCTGGAGTTCCGGATGGTTGTGAGGTGCCATGTGGGTATTTGGAAATTGAATGAACCCAGTTCCTCTGAAGAGGAAATGTTGCTCCTAACTGCTGAATCACCTCTCCAGCCCCACTGTCTTAGTTTCCAACCAAAAATAACTCAAGAACTTAAGAAAATTATCAGATATTCACAATATATATTAAAAAAGAACACATTTTCAGAATCAACAAATACCATTGTTGATCACTCAGTGATCAGAGTGCTTGCAAGAAGTGTAGGGCTCAGGTTGGCAGCAGAACAATCTGCAAAGATATTTTTTTTAACTTTTATTGCATTATGATGAGAAAAGTTACATGGTTTCAATTTATCTGAATTTATTAACATTTAAAAACATATTTTAAGTAACTAGAATTAAACCACATTCTTGTTTCCCTTTTGTACCCCAACTCCTCACAGAGACCCCCTCTTCAATACAATATCTTTTTGTCATATTTTTAAAAATTTATAAAATATTATAACAATAAAAATGAGTATTATAAAAGTTGTTTGATATAAAACAAAAATCAACTTAACAGAATTATGTAGATGTTTGTCTACAGCAATAGTGAAAATACATTTTTCTCAATATAAATTTTAAATAACTCCAAACATATTAACTGTATATTTCAAAATAATACATCACTACTAGTATTTTCTTAAATGAACATAAATATATAGAGTCTTTTTGTTTGTTTGTTTTGTATTTAGTAGAGTTTAAAATATTGGCTCTTACTTTGGTTCAAGCCCAAAATAAGAACAATTTTTAGACACTGGATTTCATTGTAATAAGGCTGTACTTCAATGTCCTTCACATCATCAAAGGATTTTACCTCCATTGTAGCTAAGCTGAGAGTTGACAGTTCTGCTGCACCAAGGAATGAATTGTAGGCACAATTTTTGGATACGGACTTCCTGCTATGGTCAAAGCTATTTGACTTGACTGAGTGACTTTATTCTCAGCCCACAGAGAACAGGTTACATTCATTTAAGAAATGATGTAGGTATTAAGATGGTCTATCCATGAAGTCATTCACCAACTGATTGAATGAACAATGGTTCTGCTTGGAGGGTGGCATGGACATTAGGTAAGGGTAAGAATTTGGTTCATTAGCTGTGATAATTTGGAAAAACATTCATCTCAGAGAAAGAGTAACTTATAAAGTCCTCTTCTTCAAACTTGATACAAGAGTTACAAACGTCAAGCAAAGCATTCAGTCTCACTCTTTGTTGTTCTCTTACAAGCCACCTCCCTAGTTAATCGTCTATGTTTCTTTTGGGTATATAAATACTTTTGAAATATATAAGCTGTTCTGAAAACCATAGTATAGTGTAAAGACATGAAATAAACAATACCACTAAGAGAGGCTGAGATAGGAGAAGCCAGATTTCAAGACCCTTATGTTGTACACAGCAAGACACTGTCACAAACAAGCTGAAAGTATATATAGATTGTACAATATTGGACCTATTTCTCCAATTACCAAATTAGAGAGACCATTGGATGACAATCAACAACTTTCTAATTCCTCATATTATTGGATTTCAATCGCTTAGGATATGTTGGTATTATTAATTTTCATATTAATATATTAAGAAAAAATAATTGTCACTTCCTGTTGCTTTTGTTGTAAGAGGTAGAATTAGGTTTGTGTGGATTTGTTGAAAGATTACTTTCTTGCTTCTTCTAGGGTGTAGTTTTGTCCCTTATGTTGATGTTTTCCATCTATTATCCTTTGTAGGGCTGGATTTGTGGAAAGATATTGTGTAAATTTTGTTTTGTCATGGAATATCTTGTTTTCTACATCTATGGTGATTGAGAGTTTTGCTGGGTATAGTAGCCTGGACTGGCATTTGTGTTCTCTTAGGGTCTGTATGACATCTGCCCAGGATCTTCTAGCTTTCATAGTCTCTGGTGAGAAGTCTGGTGTAATTCTGATAGGCCTGCCTTTATATGTTACTTCGTTTTCCTTTACTGCTTTTAAAATTATTTCTTTGTTTAGTGCATTTGGTGTTTTAATTATTATGTGGTGAGAAGAATTTCTTTTCTAGTCCAATCTATTTAGAGTTTTATAGGCTTCTTGTATGTTCATGGGCATCTCTTTCTTTAGGCTGGGGAAGTTTTCTTCTATAATTTTGTTGAAGATATTTACTGGCCCATTACGTTGGGAATCTTCACTCTCTTCTATATCTATTATCCTTAGGTTTGGTCTTCTCATTGAGTCCTGGATTTCCTGGATGTTTTGGGTTAGGAGCTTTTTGCTTTTTGCATTTTCTTTGACTGTTGTGTCAATGTTTTCTATGCTGTCTTCTGCCCCTGAGATTCTCTCTTCTGTCTCTTGTATTCTGTTGGTGATATTTGCATCTATGATTCCTGATTTCTTTCCTAGGTTTTTCTATCGCCATGGTTGTCTCTCTTTCTGATTTCTTTATTGTTTCTATTTCCATTTTTAGATTCTGGATGGTTTTGGTCATTTCCTTCACCTGTCTGATTGTATTTTCCTGTGGTTCTTTAGGGGATTTTAGTGTTTCCTATTGAAGGGCATCTAGCTGTTTACCTGTGTTCTCTTGTATTTCTTTGAGGGTGCTATTTATGTATTTCTTAAAGTCCTGTATCATCACCATGTAAAATGATTTTATATCTGAATCTTGTTTTTCTGGTGTAATGGTGTGTCCAGGACCTGCTATGTGGGAGAATTGGGTTCTAATGATGCCAAGTAACCTTGATTTGTGTTCTTTATATTCTTACACTTGCCCCCCACCATCTGGTTATCTTTAGTGCTACCTGTCCTTGCTAAATCTGACTGGAGGCTGTCCTTCCTGTGATCCTGGTTGTGTCAGAACTCCTCAGATTCAAACTGTCTCTGTGATCCTGTGATTCTGTGATCCTGTGATCCTGGGCTTGTTAGAGTACCTGGGAGTGCAACAGCTTCCTCTGAGTGTTGTGGGACTGGCTGCAGAACTTGCACCCAAGGTCTCCTCCGGACACCAGCCCAGAGAGACTGGAAGGAACCCAAACCACTCTGCTGGTTCCTGTGTGCCTGTTCCTGCTGGTCCCAGTTACTCTCGGTGTTGGGACAGATGGTGGGGCCTCCTTATCTCTGATCCTGGGTGTGTCAGAGTGGCTGGGAGTGGAGCTTCCTCTGGGTGTAGAGGGACTGGTTGTGGAGCTTGTGCTTCGACATTCAACATTTATTGTCCTGTATCTTATTACTTATGATCCAGGGAAACAATGATGTGTTCTGTGTCATAATTTGCATGCCACTCATGTCTGCAATATTGAGAATCAATAAAGCTCTTCTGGCTTTTGATATACACCAAACACAGTGCTTAATACTACCCTTGCTTACACTTCAAATTTATGTGACACTTGCAAAGTGATCAAGATTGCATTGCCTTCTTTGTGGGTTATCTGCACCTTAGATGGATTAAATAATTGCCTACATTGTCACAGGCATAGCAGGAATCAACAACAGATCTATTTGTCTCTACTCACTTATGTTTAATCCCTCACATTATGTATATAGCCTATTTCTTCAACTGGGATTCCTTGCGCAATGCACAGGGTTGAAGTATTGGTTGCAGGTGCAGACAACACCTAGTTTATCTCAAGGATGGCTGAATTCTTCATTCCAAAATAGTTTAAAATAGAAAGTTTTTATCCATGTTTGATTTTTGATCTCCCTGGAGATAACCCATAATTGCTCCACTATGCAATTCTTAGCTCTCCCCTGACTGGTTAGGTGGTCTGATGTGAGCTCTCATACCTACGAGGTGCATCTGCTCATCCATCTGCAGTGCAAAATCTCGTCAATCATTCTTACCTCAGGGAAACTGAGATTTTAGTTTCGCAAAATTACTCTCCTATAGAAGGATTAAATAACACGCAACTGAGAAAAGCACTTTAACATCGTGTCTTACTGTGGACAGTTCCTGGATATGTGGATTATAGATTTAGGAATTTAAATTGCATGAATAATCTTCTAAGTAGACTATGACTACGGGGCCTCATGGCCATAACTACTTCCTCCTATCACAAATTATATTATTACTGTTGATTGTAAAGGTGTGTTAGAGCAAGTGAACTCACATGTCAAGAGTATAATGTTTAAGTCTACAATTTGGACTCTGATTTTTCTATTTTGGGAACTTGTGTTTGTGGTGGGAATTGGTAGTGGTTGAAAGGGGCCCAATGAACCATGATCTTGATGGTAATTTGGCAGCTTCTTAGAAAAGCCACTGAATCACTGGTAGTGAGTTTATTATGCAGTTGTTAATTCTTACCAGTCCTGAAAACTATGCACACATTTAACTCCTATTAAAACACACACTGAGCAGCTTTACTTGCCTTATACATGCAATCACCAAATAGAGTACAAAATCCTGTCGATCATTGTTACCTAAGGAAAATACATTTTAGCTTTGGAAAAATTACTGTCCTTTAGAAGGATTAAGTAAGATGCAGCTGCTAAAACTACTTAACATTGTTACTTACTTTAGAGGAGTCCCTGGAAATGAGGGTCTTTTCAGATCTACTTAAGTCCAAATATTACTTTTGCCCAGACGTTGAAGGGCAGCATCTATAGAGTTATTTTCTTGTATCTGTTGTTGATAACTCTCAAAGCCCCTGGGAGTGGGTGCAGTCAGGGCTACTTTTCCTTACAGATTTGCAATTTGGGCTTATTTAGGTGTATTTATTTTTTATTGTTTCCCACTAGATTTGTTGACAGATTGTGGTGATATAAATAGAAACCACTTTCATTGACATGACGTGACCTTCCTTCTCAAGCCTGGCTCTTTTCCCAGTGTCAATGGATGGGGCTGTCATCTGCTTGGTGGCTTATGCCAGAAGCCTTGAAGCTGTTTCAGTACCTCTCCTTCTCTCTGGCAATCTGCAATCCATCACCTAAGCCCATTAAGCTCTGAAGTAGTCACTCATATGGCCTTGCTTGTATCATCTTACCGCCTCTTCTAATCAATGCTCTCCATAGTGTAGCCAGAGTGATATTCTCGGAGTTACCTGTTCACATGTAAATTAATCTCACAAATATGTCTAGTGCCTGTGATGGATGTGGAAGGCATATAGCAGATAGATATGAAAATGGAAAACACTGTTGTCAGTCTCCTTGTCTAATTCTCTTCCACTTTACGTTAAAACATTGGTAGATTATTGACGCTCTGCGGTTAAAATGTTTCCAGTACTTTTCAAAATTTATCCCTATAGTTTCACTTCATCTCATCCTTCATTTCTCACCACTTCACTGTTTCTGTCCTTTAAGTGCTCCATCTGGTTTACCACCTCAGGTCTTTTGCCTGTGTTGTAATGTAGGCTAGGAATGGTTTCAAACTCTGAGCTTCTTTATATTATGGTTGGCTTTTATAATATGTTGTGGTCAGACATGTGGTCATGCCAGGTCCTAGCTACTTTTTACTAAAGCATACAGAAGGTACTGCTGCATCTCTCCTTGGTAGGAATAGATCATCTTTTCTGAACTAAAGTCTTTAAGAGGTTATGAAGTCAGGAGTTGATGTGCTGGCTACCTCCAAAGGAGATACAGAAGTTATATGGCCTCTAATCCTTCAAGTTCAAGTACTGGTCTTCTCTTAATGGTATCACCAGAATGTCTCAAAAGAGGACCGCTTCTTTTTCCTACTTAGTCACTGCCACTTCACAGGCAATCCAGATAAGCCAAACTCATCGCAGCACCTTGGTGCATGGGTGTTGTCCAGCCAACCTGGGATCTGAATAGAGCATGTTACTTTTTGTACTGACTTCACTTCTTATTTATCCTGTTACTCAAAGTTTTTTTTTTTTTTTAAAATATTGAGATTTGTTTTTAAAACAATGACTTTTTTCTTTTATTGGATATTTTCTTTATTTACATTTCAAATGTTATCCCCTTTCCAGGTCTCCCCTCCGGATAACTCCCTATCCTATCCTCCCTCCCCCTGTCTCTATGAGGGTACTCCCCCACTCACTCATTCACCCATCTACTCTGAACTTTCCACCCTGCCACTCCCCTACATTGGGGCATAGAACCCCCTCAGGCCCAAGGGCTGCTCCTCCAATTGATCTCTAACAAGGCCATCCTCTGTCACATGTGTGGACGGAGCCATGAGTCCCTCCATGTGTATTCTTTGAGTTTTTAAAAATGTTTCCTTTCTTAATTCAAGCAGATAATATGGATTGTTAAACCATATCTAGGAAAGACATGTATAGGCAGTTCTTATATGATTTTTGAAAAACACAGACCTACAGAATTGACCAGAATTTTAAAAACAAAAGGAGGCTGTATAGTTTCTTCTTGCACTATATACCCAAGATTAGTCAGGACTCAGGTCTCCTCAATGCATTGAAGAATATGTTTGTTTTGTGTAATTTTAAAAACATGCTCTTTCTTGTGAGCTCTCCCATTTGTGAGTTTCCAGCTATTCTCCAAGAACAGCTGCCACCATGTTGCCGGGTGGCATTTTCCTCCAAGAGCGATGCCCGTTCCTTTGGCTGGCTTTGCTAAGTAGTCAACAACCACCCTTCCCAAAAATGCTGGGAGCTGTTGTTCCCAGGCTACCAGTCCCCCACCCTGTGGCTGTGCCCTTTTTCCTGCCCACCTGAGACATCATGGATAGAAAACACATGACAATCTTAATATTTTAAAACCAGCCAGGTAACACAACCACTGGGCATGGAATCTATTGTCCTAAGCTCATCAGCTATCTTATATCAGAATTCTTCTGGTGGTGGAGGCCACCACTGGTTATAACAGTCCCCAGGCCTAAACATTATGCAAGCTCCTCTCTCCAAGGCCTGGCTGAATCTTGACTCTTTATCTTGACTCCTCCTCTTCCTCCTGGGACCTGGAAATATACCGCCTCTGTATTTTTGCCTAGCAATTGGCTTCTGCCGTCTTTATTGACATATCAGCTCCTCCCTCTCCACATGCTCCATGGAGTATCGGACCTGATGGAGTCCCAGAGCACTCTGGAATCCATGGTAGAACCTTCCATATTTTGTATGGAACTAAAGAAGCAGGAGGACAATGATAGTATCTCGCGGGTAAATGGTGATTTAGATATGACCATTGTTGAGGGATGGATAGTGGCAAGAGATGCTTCATTAACATTGGTGATAGAGTTGGCACAATGCTAGAGAATACATATGTGGGGGAAGCAGCCGTAACTAGTCCATTTACAGTTGGGATTTTGATTGTAGGTAAAACGTCAATGAACACTAGAAAAGTGTGTGTAAACCTCAGTGAAGTGGAGGATAGTGGTTAGGCTTAGGCTAGGACTGGCTTTGCTGTCTCTTGGCTGAGAGACTTGGATACTACAGTCAGTAATAGTAGCTGTTGTCACGTATGTGAAATAGGACGGCAGTAGTCCCTTCATATTGGCTGTGAGAATCAAAATCCCTTTAGTGCACACCAAGTCAGGAACCATCCCTCCTGACTTTATTGTCCATAGAAAAGTTACTTTAGGGAATTTTAAGTGGAACCTGTTGCCTGGGTCTGGGTAATATAGAAAAAGTACAAACAGATCCTTGCAGATTGAGTGATTATAGAGCCTCTTATATATCAGGAGAACAGTTCAATTGTGTTCTGCATTTGGACTCAAAGCTAGCATAGCCTGTATATAGTATATATATGTATATGCATACTGTATGCATATATACTGCATACAGTATATATAGTACATGACTTACAAGCATTTGCTTTCTGTTTAGATTCATGGCATGTCAAACATTTAAAGTGCACACAAACTACCTTGGCTTGGCTCTGTCTTAGTGACAGGTGCCCAGGTCAAAGACCACATTTGGATAGCCAGAGGCTAGATTCTGATGGAGGAAGCAACACGTGAGTGGAGGTGCTGAGAGAAACTGGGACAGATTGGCAGAGAACCTGTTGTTTTTTTCTCTAGAGAGCTTACACATCAGATCTGTCATGATCTATTATGGTCTGACAGGTATTTTCAAATGCAGTTTCCTCTGGAGGCTGGTCTGGTCAGATGACCTGTGGCGGTTTGTTACCCTGCCATTCTGTGATCAGATTATAAACCACTGTGTGGTCCGATACTCAGTTCTATGAGTCCTCACACACCCACAAGGCACATAGCATTCTTTTATATTGATGTATAAATTTTGATACAACAGCATTTATTTCCAGTTCTCTGTTATTGATTGATTGATTATTATTTATTTGGCTCTGAATATATGTATTGGCTTAGTGGAAGTCACAATAGTGTGATATTACTCTTTGTGATGTTATTTGACAAAATTTGTCATCAAAACTTTACTCCATTAAATAAAATATCATTTTAAATGTAAAATATCCAGACACATAAAATATTTAGGCACATATATATTTTTAGCATTGTAATTGATGCTGGGGTGAAATGTCCAAAGAACAGAAGGGTATTGATGATAGAAGAATAGAATGGGATAGGAGGACAGACACTAAAGAACAAATGCTTTTCTTTTCTTGGAGTTTTCAGATCATACTGGGAAGCCCATTCACATGTGTGAAGTCATTGGTGAATGATGTAAGGTAATACAGTATTGCCCAGCTGCTCTCAAACTCTTGTCAGTTTCAGAATCACCTGAGACACAAGGCCAGTGAAGTCTCCAGCTGAACTTCTGATGTCAGACCCAAACTACTGATGTGGAAAGCCGTAGGGGCTTATTTATATGACCACAGAGTCCAGGAGAGAGTCAGAATAGAGGGAGAATGAGATAGTGAGAGCAAGCTCCACATCCACAGAGAAGATGCCAGCCAAGGAGAGATATGCTGTGAGTATCAAGAAGGGAGAGGAAGACAGAAAGCATCCTAAGGCAGTGTTGTGAATGAACATTGAGACTATACGATTCATGAGACTGTATGGAGTGAGTAGATACAGAGACAGGTTGGAGTAACACATGCCACTCCAGGGAATTGTGTGAATAAGAAGGAAGAAGCCCAACTTCTTGAGAAAACAAAAATCCCAGCATTGAGAAGGAGAAGTGGACCCGAAGCCCCACTCCTAACCAAGAAGCCAACTGCGATTTATGCCTGCTGGGAAAGGGGAAATCAGTTTTCTCCAATGGAGGGTCACTGTGTGTTAACCACACTCCTGAGCAGGGCCCATGCCCAGGAGGAGTTGGTCAACACAAAACAGACTTCATTGTTTTTTGGTGTGTGCATTTTTATTTTGTAATTTTTGTGCTACAGTGTGTGTGTGTGTGTGTGTGTGTGTGTGTGTGTGTGTGCAGGGTGGTCAAGACAGGATTTCTCTGTGTAGCTCTGGTTATCCTGAGTGGCAGACTCTGTAGACTAGGTTGGTCTTAAACTCAGAGATCTATCTGCTTCTGCCTTCTGAGATCTGAAATTAAAAGTATGCATCAACTTGACCATCTATTTTTTTTTTACTTTTGTCTTAAGTATTAACTTTTCTATAACATTTCTCCTTTTCTTCCCTCTAAAGTTTAGACCCTAGACTTTCCCATATGCCCCTTGCCTCTCTCCCTTAAATTCATGGCCACTTTTGTTGCTAATTGTTATTAACATGCATATTTTTGTATATACATATGTATTCCTAAAAAAAACCTGTAGAGTTCATATAACATTACCTGTATGTATGTTTTGAGGAATGACTGCTTGTTACTGGACAGCCAGTAGAAGAAGACAAACTTCCAGCTTTCCTCAGTTACCCATTTTTTTTTTTTTGGGTGTGTTTGTATGGTTGAGATCCCATGGGCTTTTCTTTGTCAAGTTTAGCATGTTCACTTGGTCTCATCCTAAGGAACATCAGATAGGGAGATCTGAGAGGAGTTGGGAAGGAGAAAGAATATGATCAAAATACATTGTATATTAAAAAGAAAAAATAAAGACTACCACCCATTGAGAAGGCTGTTAGGTCTTATATATTTTGGTACATAGGTGCCTGGGAAGATGATTTAGTGGGTAAATGCTTGCCACACAATTTTGAGAACCTCACTGCAGACCAGAGTCCATGTAAAACCAGAGTCACTAGTCATCTGAAACCCCAGGACTCTGGTAGCAGGATGGGAAGTGGAAACAGGAGAATCCTTAGAAACCCAGGCCAGTTACCCTTGGATATGCAGACGAAAACAAGGGATCTTATTTCAAGCAAACGTTAAAGCAAGAACCAATACATGAGGTTGTTCTCTGACCTCTACACATGTGCCATGACATATACATAATACTAACATAGATGCAGACACACACGGGGAGGAAGGAAAGAAGGAAGTGAGGGAGGGGGAGAGGAAAAGGGATACAGCAGATTAGAGATTATTTTTAATGCTTCTAACAAGGTGGAATTCATTAAAATATGAACAAAAAAGAAAGAAAAATAAAAACATAAATAATGTAAATATGCAAACAAGGAATGGGAGATGTAGTAAGGGAGGCAGGTCAAACTGTGAAGGGCTTGGTGTGGTGCTCACAGGTTTGGAATTCAACCCTTCTTTTATGTCAGGGAATGCCATGATACAACTTGCAACTCAGAAAGATTGCTGTCATTTGGTGAAGTAGAGAACTAGGTTAATGTGCTACAGATCCTACTCAGACAAGAGAGAATACAATTCTGAACCAAGGCTATGAGAGTGATAAAGAGTGGGTGCTAAAGAGTTAATGGTCATGTGTGAGAGCTCAGAGCTCTCATGTCAAACAAACCTACATTCAAAGGTTTTCCACATTGAAATTTGCACCTAGATGAATTTTATGCTTCAGCCCATCATACTGAACCTCTCTGGAGCTATTTCTTCAGATTTGAAATGGCCACAATTATCACCACAACATTCCTAGAACACAAATTTATAACATAATTTCAGTCCTCTGGGACTGGGCAATGGCTAGAGGCAGTTTTTGTGTCACAACTGGAGGGCTACATAGTGTTACTGGCATCTGGTGGACAGAGGCCAGAGATGTTGCTAAATACTCTGCCATGCACAGGGCAGTCCTCATAAGAAAGAGAATCTGCCACAAACTGTCAATGGTGCCAAGGTTCAGAACACTGGACTAAGTATTCTGTCATAGATGATGTAGAAACCAGGGAGAGAAACAAGGTAAGAAGAAAACAAAGGGGTTGGATTTCAATGCAGTAGCTAAAGACTGGATGGCTAGATGGAGCTAACGAATAGATGTTTGGGTGAGAGGGAAGGGAGGGAAGATGGAAAGGGAGGTAGAAATTGAGTAGGGGGTAAGGAGGCAAAAGTGGGGATCCTATAGACAAGAAGACATTGGGATTAGAAATTTCAATGGTGAGCTGTTCTTGTTGCTGGCCTCTAATGCTCATGGCATTGCAGGTAGATTCTGACTGGGATCCTATAGCTATAATTGAAGGCTTATCATTGATAAGGCTCAAGGTTTCCCAGAGAGTTGGGTGAGGGGTCCAGAAGAGGGCAGTAATCCACTTGCCTCCCATTCTTCTCTACACACCCAGCAGGGTTACCTCTGTGCAGTCCATTGTCCAACCATTGGAAGGGAAAGAACAATTGCTAATCTAACTAGAAGTCAAGACCTTCAGTGAACTATGTTTGAATCAAGTGATTGAACCACAAAACTAGCCATTTCCCACTTCCCGTTTCAGTGGGAATGTGGTTAATCTGGCCTGCGATTCTTCAGTTTTGTGTGCCTGGTTAGTGAAGCTATATGCCCTCTGGAGTCAAGCCCTGGATAAGGTGTCTTCATTCTGATTGGTTTTCCTTTTTATGTTTCATCCTATATTTACTATCAAATTTGATTCTCAATTAAGCTTCATTCACATGGTCAACCTTTGGGGACTTACATCCAAAATTCCATTCCCAAAGGCCTCTCACTTTCATTCTGATTCTCATAAGAAAACACATCTCCCTTTACTATCTCAAATGCTTACAAAAGCATGGAAGGCAAGAATTCTTACTGTATTCCTAATTATATGCCAAACCTCTAGCCATTGATCCCTGTCAAAGTTACTCTTTTCATTTCCCGGTTGTCTTGCTGTGTGTATTAGTCTATCAGTAGAGAACCTTTTATAGACTTTAGAAAGTTTAAGACACATGCAAATAATTTCTTGGTCACATGGTTGCAATATCATTAGGAATTAATCTGACTTTATATTAGAGAAAAGGGAAGAAAAAGATGGAAGAATAGACATAGACGTTATATTAGGCTTCTGTAAATATCAGCCAAATGACTTCTTTCAATTTCTTTAGCAATATAGACATTCCAGTCCTATCAGTAGCCATGTAAACAATTATGGCAAAGTGTTGTTACATTTTCAAGATATACTAGTTGCTTTCCATGATAGAAATCAGAGCAGTGAACATTTTTAGACAGTGAAATGAGTTGGTGAGATTTCAATGAGTTTCAAATCTTGGGAGTAAATCCTTAATTTCTCTTTTACCCAATGAAAACAACTACATCTGTATTTATTTGAGAATTTAAAGGAAAGAAAAATGCTTTGGAGAAAATGTATTGAGCTTTTGCTTACTTATATAAGAGAAAATGAGCATCGACTACTGGCTACGAGTTGTTTGGCCATTATGAAGGGACAAAGCCTCCACACAATGTTTAAACATTTCCAGTAGTGATGATTGATTTATAAATAAATTCAAATTAAAACTCCAAGAAAACTGAATGACTGACAATTTTTTCTATGCACAGTGTACAAACCAAATAACATTTATAAAACTTATTTTATTTGTTTACATTCCAGCCATTGCCCCCCTTCCTCTTCCTCCTCCCACAGTTCCTCCTCCCATTTCTCCTGCCCCTTGTCTGCAAGAGAGTGCTCTCTCTCTCCCCACCAGTCCTTCCCCTTCCCTAGCGCCTCAAGTGTCTTGAGGATTAAGCACATCTTTTCCCACTGAGGCCAGACCAGGCAGTCCTCTGCTATATATATATACTGGGGGCTCTGGACCAGCCCATGTATACTGCCTGGTTGGTGTCTCAGTCTCTGGGAGCTCCTTGGGATTTTTGTACTCCATTCTTAAATTGGGTTATTTGTTTTTTGGAGGTTAATATAAGTTCTTTATGTATTTTGGATATTAGCCCTCTATCGAATGTAGGGTTAGTGAAGTTTTTTTTTTTCTTCCCAATCTGTAGGTTGCCAATTTGTCTTATTGACAAACAGGATAGATTGTAGGTCAATGGTTTTGTAGCTGAGTTGGGAGCCATAGTTCTCTTTAGGTAGACTACAGAGTACCTTCCCATACCAAGACTAGAACATAGGGGTGAGTGTTCCATGTAGGCACTAGCTCAGCATCTCCATGTTTCATGAGTTGTGTGGATGTTGTCCTTGGCAATGGGGCCCCACAATCAGTTTGCAGAGAGCAACCTTTTGTCTTAGCAACAGCCTGGCTTGCTTGGGGATTTCCATGGGATTCACTCATGCAACTTAATTGAATGCAACCTTGATCTGCCTCTGGAAACCTCACCTGGCTACAAGAGATGGCCAGTTGAGACTCTGTAGAAGAAGAGGAAGACTTTGAAAGAACATTCAACTGAGAAAAAGAAATCTAAAATATTATAAAGATATATGCACATATATGTATAAAACATTGACATACAATAGGTCCACAAAACAGTACAAGTTTTAGATGTAAAATAGAGTGGCTTAGTGACTCAGCAAGCTTGAAATATATGGTATAGAATTCAATAATGCATTTTATAATATTTTATTTAAAATATTTATTATGCTAATAGTAAGCTGACTTTCTACAAGAGTAGAAGAGCATACTCTTTAAAGGTTATTTTATAATTATGATGAAATCTGTGCCTCAAAATGTGTTTTTGAAGTACATGTCATGTTGAAAAATGGTAGGAAACTAAGGAAATAAAGAAATACATTTGGGGGAGAAAAAACCAATTTCTTCAAATTAAGCAAACACATACTTATAATTGGATGTGTAAGAAGAGATAGTAAAATATGTTTAAGAAGCAGTAGTCTATATATAAACCTTACATAGTAGAATGGGTACTACACGACTTCACTAAAATAGGTGCACCATGCTTGGAAAAGCAGTGAGGTTTATAACTTCAAGATGTAAGCTGAAAAGTTTTTAAAACCAGAAGATAGAGGAGAGAGGCAAATATGGATATGACTTATAGGGTACAATGGAGGTTTGTCAAAGTTTGACTAAATTTGTGATATATACGTCACAGACTGATAAAATTTGGGTACAAAGAAAATGTACAAAATTTCTTAATTTTACTTATTTCTGACATTTTAATTTTAAAGGTGTATGTTCACAATTTGTGGTGTTGCTTTACATACCCATACATCTATGTTATATGTGGCATATACCCTCCAAACCACCATCCCTTCCTCTTACTACCCAACATTAGTTTCCCTATTGCCCCTGGATAGTTTCATGTTTCCTTTCATGTTACGTATACATATACAACCTATGTATCTATATAAAGTCTAGAAACCACAACCACAGATGAGACAAATACATGCAGTATTTGCCTTTCTGAGACTGGCTTAATTCATATGGCTATCTCCAGTTGGATCTCTACAGAGTCTCAACTGGCCATGTCTTGCAGCCAGGTGATACTACCAAAGGCACAGGACAAGGTTGCATTCAGTTGAGTTGTTGACCAAGGGGGGTTCCCATGGAAACCCTCAAATAACATAGGCTGTTGCTAAGACAAAAAGGTTGCCCTCTGCAAACTGACAGTGGAGTCCCACTGTAGAGGACAGCATCCATACAACTCAGTGAACACGAAGATGTTGAGCTGGTGCCTGGAGGTGTTACATGGAGCCTTTTCCCTTGTTCTGCATGATTGAAAATAACAACACTGTGTAGCTATGCCACATTTTATTTATCCACTGTCCTGATGTTGGAAATCTCGGTTGGTTCCCTTTCTTGGCTATTTTGAGTAGTGCTGCAATAAATACCAATGTGCAAGTATCTCTGTGATATGTCTGACAAATATCAGAGCAGCTGGTTAAGGAAAGGAGCTGGAACGAAATTATCCTTCATAAATGAGTTTTTCTAGAGATCCTCACAACTGTCAGAGCCATGATGAACCCTTGTGGTTGGAAGAGCATCAGAAGGGACAATGTATCATACCAGAGGCACTGTAATGGGACCTTGTAGAAAAGCACTGTAGACATTATAGAAACATTATGGAAGCTTGCCATGGATATCATGGAGGGAAGGAAAGACCAGATTCTCAGAGAAATCTCCCAAACATTTCTGACTTTTCTATCTTTTGGGGTCTGGTTTTTGCTCTGCCCCATCCACCCAAGATCTGTGTCATAGCAAGAATTATCATCATCTTAAGGAATAAACTACAGAAGACTATGACCTGATATCTCCAGGATGTAGATCTGATATTTCAGAGTGATTGGCATCTAAAAGTAGAGGACCCATGATCTAACAATGTTGACTATAGTCCCTTGAATATGATATCCAAGAGCAGTACCTGCGTCAAATGGTAGGTCTATTTTTACTCCTCTAAGAAGTCTCTACACTGATTGCTTTAGTAGCTAGACTAGATTACATTCCCCCTAGCAATATAAGAGAGCTTACTTCTGCCAATATCTTTGTTAGCATTTGTTGCAAATTTAAAAATTGACTGCCATTTTGGTTGAAGAACATACAATATCAATGTGGTCTTTATTTAAATTTCTCTAGTGCCTAGTGAGGTGGGCATTTTTTCATGTGTGTGGTGGCTGCTTGCATTACATCTTTTTGAGAGCTGTTCATTTTATTAGATCACTGACTAGGAAGTTTGATTTATTGATATTTAGGGTTTTACATTTTCTCTCTGTGTTATAGATATTAATCTTCTGTCCTTTGTACCTAGCAAAGATTTTTCTCCCATTCTATATGTTATCTCTTTACTTGACTGTGCATATACTTTTTGATTTTGTGAGGTCCACTTTAGTAATTGCTCACATGATATTTAGATTTTTGTATATTGAACCATCCTGTATTCCTGGCATGAATACTAATTTCATTGTGGTGAATGATGGTTTTGGAGTGTTCTTGTATACAGTTTGCAAATACTGAGTATTTTATAAGTGAGATTGGTCTGAAGTTCTCTTCTTTCTTTCTTTCTTTCTTTCTTTCTTTCTTTCTTTCTTTCTTTCTTTCTTTTTTTTTTTTGTGTGTGTGGTTTAAATGTCTGAGTAACTACGGCTCCATAGAATGAATTAGATAGTGTTCCTTCTGTTTCTATTTTGTGGAATAGTTTGAAGAGCGTTGGTACTAGCTCTTCTTTGAAGGTCTGGTAAAATTCTGCACTAAAACCATCTGGCCCTGGGCTTTTTAAATTGGGAGCTTTTTAATGGCTCTTTCTATTTCCTTAGGCAATTTGTGACTGTTTAGATAGTTTACCTGATCTTGATTTAATGGTATGTGGTATCTGTATAGAAAATCATCCATTTCATTCAACTTTCCAGTTTTGTAGAGTATAGGCTTTTATAGTAGGTTCCAATGATTTTTTTTTGAATTTCATCAATTTCTGTTGTTATGTCTCCCTTTTATTTCTGATTTTGTTAGGTTGGAAACTGTCCCTGTGCCCTTTACTTAGTTTAACTAAGGGTTTATCTATCTTGTTGATTTTCTTAAAGAACCAACGTTTTGTTGATTCTTTGTAATGTTCTCTTTGTTTCTCATTGTTTGATTTCAGCCCTTAGTTTGACTATTTCCTGCCATCTACTCCACTTGGGTGTGTTTGTTTGTTTCTGTTCTAGAGCTTTCAGGTGTGATGTTAAGTTGCTTATATGGAGTCTCTCCACTTTCCATATAAAGGCACTTAGTGCTATGACTTTTCATCTTAACACTGCTTTCATTGTGTCCCATAAGTTTTGCTATGATGTTTCTTCATTTTCATTAAATTCTAAAAAGTCTTTAATTTCTGTCTTGATTTCTTCCTTGACCAAATTATCATTGCATTGTTTGACTTCCATGTGTTGGTGTTCTCAGTTCTTTTTGTTGGAATTTAAAATCAGCCTTAGTCCATGGTGATCTGATAGGGTGCATAGGGTGCATACAACAGATCTTCTTGTATCTGTTGAGGCCTGTTTTGTGACCAATTAAATGGTCAATTTTGGAGAAGGTACTGTGAGGTGCTGAGAAGAAGGTATGTTCTTTTGCTTTAGGATGAAATGTTCTATAACTATCTGTTAGATCCATTTGGTTAATAACTTCTGTTAGTTTCACTGTCTCTGTTTCTGTTTCTGTTTCCATTATCTATCCACTGCTGAGAATGGGGTGTTGAAGTCTCCCACTCTTTTTGTGTGTGGTATGATGTGTGCTTTGAACTTTAGTTAAGTTTCTTTTATGAATGTGAGTGCCCTTGCATTTGGAGCATAGGTGTTCCTTTTCCTTTTTGATAACTTTTGGTTGAAAGCCGATTTATTTGATATTAGAATGGCTACTCCAGCTTGTTTCTTGGGGCCATTTGCTTGGCAAATTGTTTTCTAGCCTTTTCCGCTGAGGTAGTGTCTGTCTTTGTCACTGACATGCATTTCCTGTATACTGCAAAATGCTAGGTCCTGTTTACATATCCAATCTGTTAGTCTATGTCTTTTTATTGGGGAATTGAGTCCATTGATATTAAAAGATATTAAGCAAAAGTGGTTTTACTTCCTGTTATTTTTGTTGTTAGAGGTGGAATTATGTTTGTGTGGCTATTTTCTTTTGGGCTTGTTGAAAGATTACTTTCTTGCATTTTTCTAGGGTGTAGTTTCCCTCCTTGTGTTGGTGTTTTCCATCTATTATCTTTTGTAGGGCTGGATTTATGGAAATATATTGTGTAAATTAGTTTTTGTCATGGAATATATTGGTTTGTTCTTTTATGGTAATTGAGAGTTTTGCTGGGTACAGTAGCTTGGGCTGGCATTTGAGTTCATACCTAAGGTCTGCTCAGGGCACCATCCCAGAACCCATGCCACTGGTCGGGTGGAGTTCCTGGGTGCCTGGATCCTGCTAGTCCCAGTTACTTTCGGTGTTGGGGCAGATTTGTGTCCTCTTCACCTCTGATCCTACGATCCTTGGAGTGTTAGGGTGCCTAGGAATGGATCTTTCTCTGGGTGTTGTGGGATTGGCTGTGGTGTTCGCACCCAAGGTCTGGTCAAGGCACCTGCTGAGACCAGAAGTCAATGTGTGTTTTGAGCTTTAGTAAGGTTTCTTTTACAAATGTGAGTGCCCTTGAATTTGATGCATTGATGTTCAGAATTGAAACTTCCTCCTAGTGGGTTTTTCTTTTGATGAATATGAAGTGTCCTTCCCCATCTCATTTTACAATTTTTGGTTGAAAGTTTATTTTATCAGATATTAGAAGGGCAACTCCAGCTTTTTTGTTGGAACCATTTGCTTGGAAAACTTTGTTCCAGCCTTTTATTCTGACATGGTGTCTGTCTTTTTCACTTAGGTGTATTTCTTGCATGCAGCAAAATGCTGGATCCTGTTTATGTATCCAGTTTGTTAGCCTGTGCCTTTTATTAGGGAATTAAGTCTGTTGATGTTGAGAGATATTAAAGACAGATGATTGTTAGTTCTTGTTATTTTCATTGCTGGAAGTGGTATTATTTGTGTGTGATTCTCTTCTTTTGAGTTTGTTGTGAAAGATTTAATTTCTTGTGTTTTCTTGGGAGTAGTTATCCTCCTTGTGTTGAAAATTTCCTTCAGTATCCTCTGTAGGGCTGGATTAGTAGAAAGATATTGTTTAATTTTGATTTTGTCATGGAGTATCTTTGTTTCTTCATCTATGGTGATTGAGAGTCTTGTTGGGTATAGTATCCTGGGGTGGCATTTGAGTTCTCTTAGGGTCTGGATGGTATCTGTCCCAGGTCTTCTGGCTTTTAGAGTGTGTGTTGAGAAGTCTGGTGTAATTCTGATACATTTGTGTTTGTATGTTACTTGGCCTTTTCCCCTCACTGCTTTTAACATTATTTGTTCTGTGCATTTAGTGTTTTGATTATTATGTGACAGGAGGATTTTCTTTTCTGGTCCAATCTATTTGGTGTTCTGTAGGCTTCTTGTACAATTATGGCCATCTCTTTCTTTTTGATTAGGGGAGTTTTCTTCTGTGATTTTGTTGATTTTTTTTTTCTGGCTCTTGAGCTGGGATTCTTTACCCTCTTCTATTCCTACTATTTTTATTTTTTTCTTTTCATTGTGTTCTTAATTTCCTGAGTATTTTGGCTTAGGAGCTTTTTACACTTTGTATTTTTTTTGACCAATGTGTCAATATCTTCTATGGTATCTTCTACACCCGAGACTCTCTCTTCTATCTCTAGTATTCTGTTGTTGATGCTTGCGACTAAAGCTCTCTCTCTTTTTAATTAGATATTTTCTTTATTTACATGTCATATGATTTTTCCTTTCCCAGTTTCCCCTCAAAAAGCAAAACCAAAAAACAAGAACAAACCCCTGTTGCTTTCCCCCTCCCCATGCCTGCTACCCCACCCTCTCCCACTTATTGTCCCTGGCATTCCCCTACACTGGGGCACAGAACCTTCACAGGGCCGAGGTCCTCTCCTCCCATTGATGATTGACTTGGCCATCCTCTACTATACACATGCTGCCAGAGTAATCAGTCCCACCATGTATAGTCATTGTTTTTTAATAGCTGACTAGTACTCCATTGTGTAGATGTACCACAATTTCTGTATCTATTCCTCTGTTGAGGGACATCTGGGTTGTTTCCAGTATCTGGCTATTATAAATAAGGATGCTATGAACATAGTGGAGCATGTGTCCTTATTACATGTTGGAGCATCTTCTGGGTATATGCCCAGGAGTGGTATAGCTGGGTCCTCAGGTAGTACCATGTCCAATTTCTGGAGGAATCTCCAAACTGATTTCCAGAGTGGTTGTACCAGGCTGCAATTCCACCAGCAATGAAGTAGGGTTCTTCTTTCTCCACAACCTCTCCAGCATCTGCTGTCACCTGAGTTTTTTATCCTAGCCAATCTGACTGGTGTGAGGTGGAATCTCAGGGTTGTTTTGACTTGCATTTCCCTAATGACTAAGGATGTTGAACATTTCTTTAGGTGCTTTGCAGCCATTCGGTATTCCTCAGTTGAGAATTCTTTGTTTAGCTCTGTACCCCATTTTTTAATAGGGTTATTTGGTTCTCTGGAGTCTAACTTCTTGAGTTCTTTGTATACATTGGATATTAGCCCTCTATCAGATATAAGATTGGTAAGGATCTTTTCCCAATTTGTTGGTGCGACTAAAGCTCTTGATCTCTTTCCTAAGTTGTCCATCTCCAGAGTTGCCTCCATTTGTGTTTTCTTTGTTGTTTCTATTTCCATTTTTAGTTCTTGGATCATTTTGTTCAATTCCTTCACCTGCTTGTTTGTATTTTCCTGTATTTTTTTTAAGGGATTTATTTTTTCCTCTTTAAGTGCTTCTACCTGTTTGCCCGTGTTTTCCTGTATTTTGTTGAGGGAGTTATTTATATCCTCCTTAAAGGTCTCTGCCATCTTCATGAGATTGGGTGTTAGGTTATTATCTTACTTTTCAGGCATGTTAGGTTATCCAGGGCTTGCTGTGGTTGGCGAACTGGGTTCTTATGGTGCTGAATTGCACTGGGTTCTGCTGCTCATGATCTTGGACTTGTCTCTGTCTATCTGGCTATCTCTGGTGTCAAGTGGCCTGAGTGTCTTTGCCTATAGCTGGCCTCCTTGGAGGCAGGTAGAACTCTGTGACTTGGTTTACAGTCACTCTCCTAGGAAACAGGCAGTGCTGTCTCTGGTTAGGGTAGGCCTCCTGAGTCTCTGGTTAGAGCAGATCTCCCATATTACTGCTTACTGTGGGACCTCTTGGAAGGCAGGCAGGCTGTGTCCCTGGTTACTGTAGACCTCTTCGGAGACACACATACTGTAGTGTATGGAAGAGTATTGGGCCCACTGATATGTCCCCAGTGGGGAAGCAGACTGGAAGAAGGAATAACATTTCACTTAGCTTTGAGAGTTTGTTTTGAGTGAGCTTCAGGCCTTACTTTTAACCCAGTTTTTCAAACTGGATTATTTGCTTTTTTAAAACTAAAAAGTGGATAGAAATCTCTCTGCTCAATCAGAATGATATCTGGTGCAAACACAGAGACCTTTCTGGAGCCAAGGTGCTCACTGTGGGCCTAGGCCCATGGAACCTCACTTAGGCAAAGTCAGGGAGTGGCTCTTGATTGGTTTTGCCAGACTGACTGTGCTATGTATAGTGAAAAGAGCATGAGGTGGGAGAAGCCGAGCAAAAGGAGATTTGAGGGAAGGTTGTGAAGTAGGAAGACCTCTTCCTGTTTGTCACCTGTGGCCCGCATTTAAAAGGGGAAAGTTGCTCAATGTAGGCTGCTGAAACATCTTCATGGATCTGAAGCTATTTGAATGTCCCTTTTTATTTGCTGGCACGGGGACTTCATCCCAGGAAAGCATTATTTCCCAAAGATGATAAAAGCAATATTATCACCAATAAAGTAACATTCATGGGTGCCCAAGAGTCATGGAAGGACTGGTGTCTTGGGGGTTAGTGGAAGCCCTGCTTGTCTCCTACATCAACCCCTTGTATATTGAAATGCTCTTACATGAGTCTGAACTGAACATCAATGAACAATCATTCCTCTCAAATTTAGGACAAGGTGACCAAGTACTGCCATCTGAGGGCATCATTTTCACAGCCTCCAGCCTCCTGGGCTACCAAGATAGATCTTGGTCCAAGCCAGAGAAGAACCTTCACTACTGCAAAACCCCAAGATTATATAGATCATCGTAAAGTATAGGAAAATCTCAGTCCAGGCTCTGATTCAGTTCCACTTCCAGAGGAATGTACGGTGATTCCTGAATCCATGACACCCACACTGACTTTCAGGTCTTTGACTTCAAGTTGAACGATGAGGATATGGAAGCTATTCTCAGACTTAATGAAAGTGGAGGGTCTCTGTACTGCCTGATGTGGTGAGTATGGAGAAGCATCCCTACAGCATGGAATACTGAGGTCTCCTGAGACTGCCTGGTGGATCTCTTATTTCCTATGTGCAACTCACTCCTCCTGAGTTTTATTTTAACCAAGCATATCTAACATCATGTGGTAACAGCCTTAATGTAGGCTAGAATATAGACAGTGCTGTGTTTAAACCCTCATAATCAACTGGATACAGACTCTTTCACAGACTCAGAGAAGCAAAGGACAATGTATTTCACTAATTTGAACTAACTAAACATTTGTCAAATATCAAGAACTTTGTTAATGCTGGGAACACAAAGATTAAACAACAAAAATACTAATATTAAAAGACTAAAAATGCACTCTCTGATTTGAGCATTAGCTGGGTGTCGGTAGAAACAAGTGAAACAGACTTTTGAGGGCACATAATTTTGATTCTGAAAAGTCTTACATGTGGTTGCTGAAGGCATTGCCATTGTTTTGTCTGCAAAGTAGAGGTTTTTAACGGATGACAGTGGAATCTGAAGTATAGTGCAAGGTTTTCTGCAGAGATGCAGTGTGATGAGAGGAGCAGAGTGGGAATGCCCACTCACTTGTGCTCATGGTGAAAGGAGTCAGAAATAGATATCTATATCTACAATCTGCTCAGTCTGTATAATGTTAGCTGTATGTGTGTTTGCAGGAATTACTGCTCGGTATTGGATAGCCAATTGGTGTATTGTTCTATTCAGATAATTAATAAGGAATTATCCTATTAACTACCTACCTAAAATACCTATAGTACATGTAATGCTGTATATAAATATACATATATAGCTTAAATGAAAATATCTATCTATTCATCTATCTATCTATCTATCTATGAATGAATGAAAAGATTTATTTTCATTGGTTTTAATCATGTGGAGTCGTGTGCGTCCACATGTGGGTATATACATGTGACTGCAGTTGTCCAAGGAGGTCAGAGGCTAGAATCATTGAATTCCTTAGAGTTAGAGTTACAGGTTGTTGTGAGCCACCTAACACAGGTTCAGGGAACTGAATTTAGGTTCTTTGTAAAAGCAGCAAGTGATCTTAATAGCTGAATCATCTCTCCTGCTCCTAAACTATATTTTTAAATACAAAGAACTGATTGTGATTTTTTTCTTAGTTTTTAAATTTGTGCTTCTCACTGAATGTTTGTTTCAGAAAAAAAATATGTGATGGATGGCCATTTCCCTGACATTTAGTGTTACTTCTCTGTTGCCTTCCAATGTCTACTGTTGGTTTTGCGAAATCAGTTATCAATCCAGTTGTCTTCGTCATATTCATTTAATCCACTTTTATGCATTTAAGTATGCATGTCAGCTTATTTAACAGGCTTTTGAAGCTGAGATTTCAAGGATATAATCAATTTTGAAAAAAGTCTCACTATATTTTTTTTTAAAATTGCTTCTCCATATTCTTTCCTTTCTCTTCCATAAACTCTCATTTAAGACCATTGAACTTCTAAGTTGAGTTCTCAAGATTTTAACTTTTTTAAAAAATGATCTGCCAGTTCTCTCATTTTTAAGTGTTTATTTCATTTTTCCAGGCATCTAAGGGCTTCAGGTTGCTGACCACTTATTTTTCATAGTGTCTTAACTCTCCCAGCACCACAAGAAGGCTACTCTTGCATTCTCTTTACATTATCCTGCAGTGGCTTCCATTCCACAACTCTGATTTTTCTGCATGCCTGTTGCTTCTGCATGGTGGGCCTGTTCCCCATGGGATTCACACAGTTTTAGAGTAGATTTATAACCTGATTTTGTTTATTTGTCAAGAGGAAACTTGCTCTTTCAAGCCTAGGACGTGGTAGAATTCTCTAGATGAATTATTTATTTCCTTCTACCATGTCATGCATAGAAGCTCAGAGGTCTTCAGACCACAGAGGTACATGTAATTAAGATTAATGATCTGCTAAATAAAATTATGCTGTGTGTATGCACTACACAGTCTCATTTGGTGATGGACAGCTTGGCTGGTAATAGGATCCATGTGCCCTGAAATCAAAAGAGGATCAATCAGGGAGAAGAGGAAGGGGGCTGGCAGAAGGAAAATGTGTGGAGGAGGACTAACAGGAACACAATTATAAAAATGCCATAATGAAACACATCCTTTTGTATACTAACCTAACCAGTTGACTTTTGAAAACATTGCCAGACAATAGTTTAAACTTATCATTTAGATTCTTCCCTTTGAACCTATCCAGAGTCAAACCCAACAGTCTCTTTTTCTTAGTGTAGATTTTTAAAGTAGACAGATTTCTAGAATTTTAAAACTGTCAACATATGCCACAAAAGAAGCATTTGTTAGTACAAAAAGAAAGACTAGAAATATTCTATAATAAAGGCTAATATGGCCTGTATCCTACCCTAGGCTGACAACCACTTTGATACCTTGATATTTTAAAAGTTGTATTGTTTTGTGTATATATGCACAGAAAAAGAATAAAATTAGGTCATATACTACATTTCTGTTTATATCCATTTTTACTTAAGATAGCATTTAATACTTCCAATAAAAATAGAATTTTAATTAAAGTATTAACTTATTTATTGAAGAAAGTTAATATTTATTTCACCTTAGTATATTTAAATCATGGCTTAGGGTATGTTCAGTGGCAGAGTGCTAGCATGACATGCCTTGTGCATCGTCCTTGAAACACCCATACAAACTCAAATACACACCTACACATGCATACAGTACATGTTGTACACACAACATACATATACACATACATACATGTACATGTGCACACAGAGGCATCCCATACACACTTTAAATGCCTGAGGCTAGGGAGAGAGCTAAGTTGGTGAAGTGCTTGCCACAAAAGCATTGACACTTGACTGTAAGTCTGACCACTAGCATAACAAGACTAGCATGACAGCATGTGCCTCTGACCCCATTGCTAAGGAGCTAGAGACAGGCAGATTGCTGGTACTCACCTTTTAGTCAACCTATCCTAATCTGAGAGTGAGTCCTAGATTCAATGAGAGATCTATCCTCAAAACAAAACAATAACAAAGACCAAGGCAGACAGCTCCCGAGAGTGAACTCTGGCCTGCAAAATGTGCACATGCACACACACACACACACACACACACACACACACACACAGAGACACACGCAGAGACACACACAGACACACACACACACACACACACACACATGAACACACATCCATGCACATATAAAAATTATATTTAGCTCTTCCTTTATATAGTGTCTTCTGTCTTTTCCCCTTTGTGATTTTTGTTTATTCTTTCTCTTTTTTTAAAGTGAGGAAATTTTTGTGTTTTTGTTTTGAGAGAGAGAACTTGATTTTGCAATCTTCCTGCTTTACACTCTCCAGTGCTTGCACTTTAAATGTGGACCACCATGCCTCATTTCTAATATAGTTTAAACAAGAGTGATTTTTGCACTGGGCAACATCTGGGAACGATTTAATTGCTATTGGTAGAAAGTAGTACAGATATCTAGTAGGCAGAGGCCAGACAGGACACCAAGCATTCTACTGGCTAAAGAAATGTCTTGTAACAGCCAATCAATTCAAAATGTCAGTGGGGTCAAGGGTAGGACATTGTTCTACAATGCTATCTTAATGGGCATTAATTAATTGGTCCATTGTCCTCTAATCACGACAATCCTTAGTAGTCAGAATCTTTAGTAACCTTAAAGTTTGAGTTTACATTACTTCCTAATCAAGGATAGATACAGCCTTTAATCTACTTTATCTACTCTCTAAAGATTGACTTCTCTGTTTTGTTGGCAAATATAGGATCTCGATTCTGAGCACTAGTATTGAATAATGAGAATAATGAACACTCCTCTTGTGGAGATGCATCGTAGTTTGTTGGATAACCTTGGGTTTATGATTGAATTAAAGCATTGCTCCTTTAGGGATTTTGAGATCTAGACTTATACTTTTCTAACCTTAATTTAGTGAATGTAATATGGGCACAACCATATTTTATTATTAGAGGTTTTGGTGGCATTTGAGAGCATATGGGGAAAATGGCAAGTACTATCTTGTAATTTGCAATTTTTAAAGCATTGGTATATGTGTCTTGTTGGACAACAATATATAGAATATTTTGACTAATACTGGATCTCGATGAGCCAGGAAAAGTCAGGTACTACTGAGAGTCTACCAGGGTTAAATCAATTCCTTCAGATTGAGTTATAGTCCTTAGAGAATTGCCATCATCTTTCAGACAAAGATGACACTGTCGAGTGTACTAAGACAATAATGACTAGTAACCTAAGTATACTACTAAATGAATATGTACTGAACTTTGAAAGGGTCTCAGACCCAGAAAGATAAAAATCACATTTTCTCTGATCTGTATATATTAGACTTGAATCTTCATATATATATATATGCATATATATTTATTTCAAATATATTTATTTCAAATATGTATATATTTGAAATAAACATAGAGGTCAGGAAATTAATAAGAGACTATGGAGAGAGGCTTTCAAGAAAGGGGAGACTTAGCCAGGCAGTGGTGGCGCACGCCTTTAATCCCAGCACTTGGGAAGCAGAGACAGGCAGATTCCTAAGTTCAAGGCCAGCCTGGTCTACAGAGTGAGTTCTAGGACATCCAGGGCTACAGAGAAATCCTGTCTCGAAAAACAAAAAAACAAACAAAGAAGAAGAAGAAGGGGAAGGAGAAGGAGAAGAAGAAGAAGGAGAAGGAGAAGGAGAAGGAGAAGGAAAAGGAGGAGGAGGAGAAGGAGAAGGGGGAGGAGGAGGAGGAGGAGGAGGAGGAGGAGGAGGAGAAGAAGAAGAAGAAGAAGAAGAAGAAGAAGAAGAAGAAGAAGAAG
>JADRCD010218033.1:36182-50256 GCA_019843815.1 Montemys delectorum | reverse complement strand
AGAAGAAGAAGAAGAAGAAGAAGAAGAAGAAGAAGAAGAAGAAGAAGAAGAAGAAGAAGAAGAAGGAGACTTAATGACTGGTATACAAAGTCAAAGGGAATAATGGGATGGAAAGGGTTAAGAAGTTTGGGTTTGAAGAATAGAGAAAGTAAGATAGAAGAGGGGATATGGCAAGGGATAAATATCACAAGAGACCTTTTGAAAAAGACATATAGATATTTAATACAGCAGAAGAGTCCATATATATATAGTAGGGGTAATCATGCCCCTACTACATACCAGAAACCAACAAATAAGAAGCCCACTCCCTGATATGGGTTCTTTCTTTTAGAATTGTTGGCCAGTGAATTCCCATAGTCCTTCGAATCACTGTAAATTATTGCCATTGCTCTTGATCACCATCCAGAACTTGAATATAAAACCCTATTGCCAAAGATAGCATATACTTTAGTCATAGTACATGATAACACCAAGCTGGATGCTTCATGCCTGCTGCCTAGATTTCATAGTACTGGCTGGTACCACACACGCTACTAGAGAAGAAAAATAAGCATCAGTAATACCCAGCTGTGAACCATGTGAGTTACGATGACTGGTCTGACAAGACATGCTGACTAGGTGTTATTATAATAGCATGAATATCATGGGAACAACCAACAACTTCCTGATTGGATTTAAGTCCTGCTCTACAAGGTAAAACTCATACACAGAACCATTATTGGGCCAAGAAAGTATGGCTAGATAGGGTATAGGCCCTCATGGAGAAGATATCACTATTTTGATAAATGTAGTTTAAACTGACATCTAATGACCTTTTATACTGCTCATAGATCATTGTGTCCTTCAGTCCTCAACTGAAAAGGTTCTATTTTTAGTATTAGTGACTAAACAGTGACCCTCAATTGTCCAAGGTATAGAGAAGAGACTGTAGAATGCTTGACCCTAAATGGAGAACATATATACTGCATGTACTCGTCCTAAGGTTCAGGAATTGTAAAAGAGGAATAGGAAAGAGTGTAAGAGCCAGACAGAATGTTGGATGACTACATGGAAACATTATTGTCTGGACACAGCAGGGAAGGTTTGCATGTTAACTCACAGCAGATGTGACAGCATGTGTAAAACTTGTGCAAATGTAAGACAGGCCAATACTGAGCATGGCAATAAGAGTTAGACACAATTCTCCTCTTGAGCTTCAGTGATTTAATTATTAACTACTGGGGGAGTGGCATAGATTTTTAAAAGACTTTAGGCCCTGCTAAATTGACAATTCTCCAGTGGAAGACCACACATCTAAGAATATTTGAGCAGCATAAAGTTGTCTTTAATGACTTTTTAAAATGAACATGATTAGGTGGGTAGGAAAAGGGGGGGAATCTAAGAACTCATGGAGGCAATGTGAATATGATCAAATGTTTCTTAAAACTCCTCGGAGAAAGTTTTAAAAAGAAAAGTAATGTGAAATCTTTTATTCTTCTTTTAGGTATTTTGTTTTGAGTCTAATAAAGATTTTGGTAGAATGGTTATGTTCACAGTATTAATTCTGCCATCCAGTAGTGTAGTAGCTATTCCTGGTTGTCAGCATGACTATATCTGAAATGAACTACAATCCAGAATTAGAAGGCTCACCTGTGGCCCTAATCTGGAGGCTGAGAGATACAAGTTTCCGACCTGAATCTTGGCATGGAGACCTTGAGAAACAGTGGCTATGAATCCCAGAGGATTAAGATAGAAAGCTCTATGAGTTCAAGATCATCTGGGATTAAAGGTGTGGTGGCATAGTGGCTATGAATCCTAGAAGATTAAGACTGGAAGATCTACAAGTTCAAACAAGGTCATCTGGGGTTAAAGGTGTGGTGGCACACACCTTTAACCTGGCCACACTTTTTGCTGGAGACCTATAAAAGGACATTGGAAGAAGGAAGGCTCTCTCTGCTTCGCCTGCTTGCCTTGTGGGACTGAGCAATTGCTGGATCCTTGGACTTCTTTTCACAGCTGCTGCCAACTGTTATTGGGAGTTGGACTACAAACTGTAAGTCATCAATAAATTCCTTTACTACATAGAGACTACCATAAATTCTGTGACTCTAGAAAACCCTGACTAAGACATATTGGTACCTGGAGTGGTTCTAGAGGAGCAGAAGTATAAGGATGAATCTTTTAAAATATGAGATCTTCCCATTTTCCAGTATGTTAATCAATCTCTTTCTTCAGAGATTTAAATTTTTTATATTAGAGGTCTTTCATCTCTCTGGTTAATTTTATTCCTAGATACTTCATTTTTTTTTTTTTGGCTGCTGTGAATAGGGGTGTGGTGGTGATCTCTTTCTCAGCCTATTTGTTGTTGGTTTGTAGAAAGCTACTGAATTTTGTAAGTAGATTTTGCATCCTGCCGTTTTGTTGAAATTGCAGATGATTTCTACAAGTTTTCTGGTAGAATTTCTGGATTTCTAATATATATTTTTTCTTTTTGTTTCCCTTTAAACTTTTTTTTGGGGGGGGGCCTTATTGTTCCACTTTGAACACTGTATTGGAAAGAAGGTGGCAGCCATGGTAGGGGAGAGGAAAGCCCTATTTTATTTCTTTTTTTTTTTTTTTTTTTTTTTTTTTTTGAGACAGGGTTTCTCTGTATAGCCCTGGCTGTCCTGGAACTCACTCTGTAGATTAGGCTGGCCTCGATTATTCCTCGTTTTAACTGGCTTGTTTCCAGTTCTCCATTTAGGATGATGATAGCTGTGGTTTTGTCATATATAGCATTTATTATGCTGAGGTATGTTCCTTCTAGTTCTACTCTCTCAAGAAATTTTTATCATGAAGCTATGTTGGATTTTGTCAAAGACTTTTCCTTCACCTATTGAGATAATCTTTTGATTTTTGTCTTTAATCCTATTTATGTGGTTAATTACATTTACTGACTTATACATGTTGAACCATCCCTGTCTCTCTGGGATAAGGTCAACTTGATCGTCCTGGATGATCTTTTTGATATATGCCTCTATTTGATTTTCAAGTATTTTATTAAAGATTATTCAATCCATGCATATGAACACGTACATGAAAGCATGCAGGCATATTTACTAACATATGTGAATATGTCTATTAACATTTTAATTAAATTTCATTTTGTGAGAGGTCTTGCCACCAAACACAGTATCTCTTAGCCTGCCTCAAGTATCTTGTGATATGGTTAGACTGTTTAAGTACATACTGCAATTGGCCTACCTTGTTTATCTTCTGTTAGCACCAGGGTTGGTAATGTCCACTGCTTGGCTTCTATTCAGTGATGTCCACTGGGGTTTGTAGAGCTTTAATGACATTAGAAAAAGCTTGTACAGTGTTATGCTATGACCCATTTGCTGCTGGCCATTTGTGACCTCATGCTGCCATGTTCAAAGAGAGGATGCATTTTGTAGCTGTAGGATAGAGTTCTACTCTTGCAACACACCCGCAATGTGATCCTCCAGAGCCTCCTTTGTGAACAGAGGCCTAGGATGCCTCTAGCTCTGTAGTACTGGGAATTGGAGAATGCATGTAAAAAGCACTTAAAACCGTCTCTGCTTGATACTAAGGCTTTAAAAAGAAAAGTCATAGACTATTTATACTTTCATCTCATAATGAGATGTTATCTACAGGCACTGGCTGTGTCCTTGTTGCATTACTGCTCCACAAAAGTCAAAAATTACTTTTGTGGTTAGATACAAAATTATTTATCATCTTTTCTTTTTGCTATATCTATCCACTGATCTCATCCAATAGACAGCTGTGTGTGCTGGACTTTAAATACAAGAAAGTCATAATGCTCTATTAAATAAGGCCACAGTTTCTGGAGCTTGTTGATGGGTCATTGCCATAAAAGTTTCTCCCTGAAAAAGTGTAAAAGTGTGTGTGTGTGTGAGTGTGTGTGAGTGTGTGTGAGTGAGTGTATGTGTGTGAGTGTGTGTGAGTATGTGAGTGTGAGTATGTGTGAGTGAGTGTATGTGTATGAGTGAGTGTATGCGTGTGAGTGTGTGTGTGAGTGAGTGTGTGTGTGAGTGTGTGAGTGTGAGTGAGTGTGTGTGTGTGAGTGAGTGTATGTGTGTGAGTGTGTGTGAGTGAGTGTATGTGTGTGTATGTGAGTGTGTGTGAATGTGTGTGAGTGTGTGTGAGTGTGTGTGTGTGTGTGTGTGTGTGTGTGTGTGTGTGGTTAATGTAGGAGAAGGCTGCTTTAGATATTCCCAAAGTCCCCAGTCTTTCAGGAGGAACAGAATTCTGGGTGCAGATCATAACTGTATGTGAATAGGATGACTTGCATTCTGATTTACACAGGGTCACTTTTCTAGTTCAGGGCCTACGAGAGTGAATACAAAATATGACCAGAATACCCTAGAGCTGCTATCCTTAAAGTATAATTCTATGGGCTGGATCAGAACCACTGGCTTCTCTTCTAGAAGCTGCAGGTTAATTCCGACACCTGCATGTTAGCTCACACCCATTTGTAACTCCAGTTTTGGTGGCCCTGATGCCCTCTTTTGGATTTGTGGGCACCAGGCATGCACGTAGTTCACATACATACAATGCAAGCAAACACTCAGCCACATAAAATTCCAAACTTAATATATATTTATAATTACTATCAGGAAAATTCTTTAGGATGGAAATAAAGATTAGTAATGGTTAAGAATAATGGGACTCAAATAAAAATAATAATACTCAAATAGTGCCAAATGAGACTGTTTTCACTGTGGTTTATGGAGAGCAGTTAGGCCCAAAAGAAGTAGTACTGGGTCACCAAGAGCTCAGAAAACACATTACGGAGTCTTTTAGGGCAGGAACATGCATATCTGTGACCTTTGCAATTTCTGTAGCAATCTCGAGCTGTTCTTTGTGCATTTAACAATGACAAACTGCTGCCAGAGAGGAGGAATGCGGCACTGTTGGCCACACTGACAAAGGGCAGACTCAGGCCACATTAATTAGGGCTGTGCCATATGTCACTGGGAGTTCAGGACAGATCAAAACTTGCTCAGCCTTTTACTCCCTGAGAGGGCAGAGCTAATTGTGGCGAAGAAGTATATCGCTCTAACTGAATTCAGTTCCTGAAAGGATGGTGCTTACATGCTTTTATTCAGAAACTGAGTGTGCTGTGTGACTTAGTTAGGCTTCCTACTGCCATGAAGGTACCACAAGTACAGGAACTCTTCTAAACGAAAATATTTTGTTGGGACTTGCTTACAGGTTCAGAGGTTAGTTCATTATTGTCAGTGTGGAGCATGGAGACATACAGGCAGGCATGGTACCATGGTTATCATGGAAAGAAATGGCTTCACTGTGATATTTTTATATACATATGTATTACTTTATCCTTATTCACTCTCCTATGCACACTACCTCCATAGTCCCCTCTTGTCTGCCTGTGTATATATGTATGTATGTATGTATGTATGTATGTATGTACCTCACTTATTTGATATGTATGCATCTTTTAAATTTCCTTTGTTCCCCTCTCTTCAGTTTCATGTTCTTTCCCAGCCCTGAAACACACACACACACACACACACACACACACACACACACACACAGAGAGAGAGAGAGAGAGAGAGAGAGAGAGAGAGAGAGAGAGAGAGAGAGAGAGAGAGAGAAAGAGAGAGAGGCTTTGTCTTTTTGAGTCTCCCTTATTTTACTTAACACAACAATTTCTAACTCCTCCATTATCCTGAAACTGTCAAAATCATTTTCTTTATGGCTAAATAAAGTCTATTGTGTATATGTGTCATCTTTTATTGAACCATTCATTTCTTGATGGACACTTAGGCTTCTTCCTAAACATTTCAAAGGAGAAGATGATGGCTAACAATGAATACCTTTTCACATATTTTTGACCATTTGTATTTCTTTCTTGAGAAGGAAGAAATTCTTCAGTTCATTGGCCCTTATATTGCTTGGGTATTTTGATTTGGAGTTTTCTGCAGGTTCTGGACATTAATCTTCTCTCAGATATATAGCTGGCAAAGATGATCTACTATTCTATAAGCTTTCTCTCAACTCTAGTGATTATTTCCTTTTTTTTGGTGAAAATCCCTTTTATTTTCATGCAATATCATTTGCCATTTTTGTGAGTGACTCCTCACGTTAATGGACTCCCATTGAGAAAGTCTTTGCCTACGGTTGTGTCTTGAATTACCTATACTTTCCTCGAGCATTTTCAGAGTGTCAGTTACCTTAAGGTGTTTGGTCCATTTTGAATTGGTTTTTTTGTCATCCTTGTGTAGGGGCCATGCTAATCTTCTCTGTATCATTCCAATTTTAGTATATGTGCTGCCAAAGCGAGCACAAATTGGTCTTTCTGCGGAATGAGCGATGGAGATCTTCTACATGAGGATGGTCCATGTTCACCAGCACCATCTGCTGAAAAGGCTTTCTTTTCTCTAATGTATTTTTTGACATGTTTGCCCAAGACTAAGTGATAGTATATGTGTGAAGTCATTGTTGGGTCCCCAATCTTACTCTACTGATCTTTTCCCCACGGCTATTTCACAGAACAAATTCTAAGATTTTACAATGAGACTCAGTATACTTTTTAAAGCCAGCCTCAAAGAGTTTTCTAAATAATGGTATATATCAAAATCTAGTGTTAGTAGCAGTAAGTTAGTCAACACTTTTCATTTCATCTTTATTTTTAAACTGATCTTTAATTTTTTCTGGTACCATTTAAATATCAATTTTATTAATCCTGGCATTCTACCATATGCTGTTTCCAACACATCTTTGATGTTGATGTGGCTGACATTATCTTTTTATCACAAATGACAAAATGTGATATTTAGGATAGGTAAGTGCCTTGCCTAAGACTCACACATTGAGTGGAGCCACAGTATTAGCTGAGGTCTTTTGACCTTGTGTTCTTTCCATTGTACCACTGATGTCTTCAAAAGAGCCTCTAGCACAAGAAGTGCTTTAAAATCTTTTAAAAGAATCTTAAGAATATGTCTCCCATGGTTTTTAGTCTTTTAAAATATTTTAATGACATCCCAATTGCTGGGGTTACAGCCATCTACCACTATGCACATTGCATGAGATCCTGGGAAATCATACTGAAGGACTCAGGCAGGCTAGGCAAGTACTTACTGAAACTGAACGGTATGCTTGGTTTCATATTTGAACTTAAAAATTGTAATATGAAGACAGACAAGTCTAATGGAATTTTAGGGAAAAAACACATCTTGAGGTTCAAGCTATGTATTGTTATGTGAAGGAAATAGAATATCCTCTAGCTTTGTGCAGACAACAGCTTAGAAGAGGATGATAAAATGAAGCAAAACAGGAAAATAATTATCCTAGATGTTTCCTGGGGATCTCCTACTGTGTAGTGGCTTATATGTGAATTTCTCTTCTTAACATCTTTCTGAAGACCAAAGGAGAATTAAAATAGCACCTGAATTCTTTGTTGAGAAGGGTTCTATAGATATCTAATAGGTATTATAAATGTTTCTTAAATAAAGAAGCCTCTATGCCAATTGAACATGTCCTCTCAGGATTGCCCTACCACAATAAACCACAGCAAATGTGTTTCTAAGATTCATGAAGCACATTATCCACACACACAAAAACAGAGACATTGCACCCATAGATGGTATAGTTTTTATTACAGTCCATAAAGACATATATCAAATCCCACTACTACTTTATCATCAATTTATTATTGTGCTTATTGTAACTTGTGTGCAAAGGTCAGTAAGTATTTGAGAATGGTAGCCTACAACCTAAGTGACCGTCATATTGTGTTTGCCTCTTTGCTGGGGGTGGCAGGGTGACTCTGGCATGCTGCTGGGAGGAGACATGGCAAAGTCCAAAATGGGAAATCCACAGTGGATCTCGGTCACCTCTCTGGGTATCCAGGCACCACTGGTATACTGCTAGGAAGGGAAGTAAGAAACAGGGTTCCATGGTCTACATTTCCCCTCAGGGCATCTACACACCAGGCCAGGAAGGGGAAGGAGAAGAGGAAGGGGAAATGGATCTTGGGATGAACAGGATCTTGCCAGTCTAGGAGTGAGGGCAGAGTACCAGAGGGTCTCTGGAGGAGAGAAAGCCTTCCTCAGGAGTTTTAAATTCTGCTCTTTAAGGCAATATCCTTTCATGTGGCAGTTATAAATAAAGCAGTCCCCATGTGATGATTATTGCTTGTTCATTTTGCTTTAAATATCTTTTGGAGATGGGATACCCAGGAAGGGAAAGCCATTGGTTGAAGGTTAAGGCTACCTCATTAGCATGGAGAAGAACTCCAGGTGTTACACTATGTGACTGAGTGCCCATGGTCCTCTCAGTGGGGTATTGTGCTTACAAGTTTCAGAGTAGGTGCAGAGAAAGGTAGGGAAAGGCTCCACTCCTGCCCTTCTCAAATATCTGAGATTCCCGGGGTTTAAGTTCATTCAGGCTTACCAGTTCTTATGCCTGTGTGGTAGCATGATCCTTCACGCCCTAACAAGCAATCTGTACCAGTTGCAATGGAAAACCCAAAGTTTCATGAAATGGTTGAGATAAATATGCTGTTGGGAGGAAGAGTTCTATAAATTGTTATCCTAAAATAGTGACTTCATCAGCTTTGCAATATTCAAAACACCCCACACATCAGTAGCTCATAATGACATTTGATTGAGTGAATGTAGTAAGTATGGGAGGGGTGGTTGATCTATCTATCTATCTATCTATCTATCTATCTATCTATCTATCTATCTCTTTCTTCTCCCAGCTTTGGATAGTCATGGTAGGGCCAATAAGACCAGTCTAATCTGAGAATACACTCCAAATATCTAATTATGTCAAATCTGCAATGAGAATTTACTTATTGACTAAAGCAAGTCAGATGACCAAGCCCAATATTAATGACATAAAGATGAACAGAACTATGGAAACGATGGGGAGAAAACTGACTATTTATGAAATATAACCCAAATTATGGAACAGCACAAGAGAAGAGCAACCCCGGCAGTATGATGTGGCGTGTGGTACCATTTCTCAAGGTACTTTGGCTTCTAGATGGAGCCAAGGATGAAGTAGAGCTACCACATCCCAGAATTCTTTGCACCCTCGAAGTCCCTGAGGAAGAACACTGTCTGCGTAAGGTGTTGCAAAGGGATTCAGCCTTGAGGGAAAAGAGCTCTGGCAAAACTATTGGAGAAATATGGGCTGAATTCCAAGTGACAGTTGACACCTGTGAGGCCACTTGTGAGTGTGAACAGCAAGCAAGCTTCCCGGGGTCTGCATGCTTCAGAAGTAGAACAAACACCATGAAGCCCCTCAGATGGTACCCAGTCTAGACATTATGGTTAACATGCCTCTGTCTGTACAATTTCATGGCGAAGTTTTGAAGAGAAGGCCCTGCATGCCTGAATCTTACTTGGCATCAGGCAGTCTCGGTCTACTGAGGCAATGGCACAAATAGGGATGTCACTCAGACAAAATGGCAGTAAGGCATCTGCTTCTGAAATGAAGAGGTCTTTGTTCTCTGTGTTAGCCTTGAACCTGCTGCTCTAAGCCAGTAATTTCTCCTCTGGGTCTTTTTCCACCTCCCCCCCCCCCCGGAACTGTACATGACGTTATAATAAATTCTTAATGAAAATGTTTTGGGCAAATGAATAATCCATATTTAAAATTTCATGTTTTTAAAAAATCCTATAAAAAGCTGACTCAAGGAAGGGAACTAAGCAAGTAACATTTTTAAAGTAAAATGAATTAAACATTAATTCTAATGGTGTATTATCAGATTTCATATTCCTCCTTCCACGAAAAATATGAATTTGAAATAAATGAAAACCCAGGGAAAACATTTGCCGAGCAAAAAGATAAATGCTCGTGTGTCACTCTTCATGTATCCTGTAATTCTGATTAGAGAATGGAAAGAGTATCCAGACAGCCATCACTTCAAATCTTCACACAGACAAAACCCCCAAGTATCTCAGAAGTTTCAGGTTTTAGACTCTCCTGGCGAGTCACAGCTTCACATGACCTCTCAGTGGATCTGTTGGATGTCTATCACTTTGATGGGCCCCTTATTTATATTCATTTTTGGTTATGAACCTAGCTTTTAATGGCTGAGCCCTCTCTCCATCCCAGGTAATTTACTCTGGTTGAAGAAAAAAAATTTCCTATATTAACAAAAATATAATTATTGCCTGAACCTAGATATTTTCCTTTTTGTTTTTTCAATGACAGATGAATGGTCTGAAGTATAATTTTGCTTAACTTAAAAGAAATGCCAAACCCATCTTGGTCTCCTAGTTTAAATGACAGGAGCCATACAAACATGGCACTTTCTTTAGGAATCCCTACTAGATAAACAAGGAATGCCTAGTGCTACTGTCTCTATTGTTCCTTAGGTATCAACTTACTACAGCTTTTCAACATCCTTAAGAAACTGTGCTCTTGAAAGGTAAGGAAGGATGGAATCTCTCTCTCTCTCTCTCTCTCTCTCTCTCTCTCTCTCTCTCTCTCTCTCTCCTACCCCATTTTGAAGAACATGAAAAAATCCATGATTTTTCTCTCACCCATTTAAGTTATAAGTCATATTGTGACAGTTGTATGGTGGTTGGTCCCTAGAGTTTGCAGCAAGAGATGCTTTTGTCTAAATCACGACACCATCTTTGACCCATTTGCTTAAGCTTTACCTTGCCCAATTTAGTATTAAAAGTGTTTTGAAGATTGGGTTATATCAGAACTTTACAGTGATACCTGGCCTGTAGTATCATTGTATATGGCAAAAGTGTAGGGGTGTGGAGAAAGAGAGGCATCAAGATTAACATATGCAAGAAGCCAGTTGGCAGAGAGACTGGAAACACTTCCCTACCTAGTCTACAGTTACAGAGCATTCCTGAAAAGGCCTGTCTTATGCAAATCAGGGAGAAGGCTGGTGCTATGTAAATTACATATGAAGGATCCATGGCACCTTGGTTTTTGAGCATCTCTCTTCCCATATCACTAGCCCATGTCCATCCTGTAGGTCATTCTTTTTTTTAGTTAATTGTCTCTATTTTGATTGCTATCCATATGCTCTTGGTTCAATTTATTGTCCTGGGACACAGGAAATCTCACTGGCTGCACCCCTGGACTCCGATCTACAACTGGAATAATCATGCCAGTAGCATTTCTCTTGACTTGGTTTTCTATGTCTGTTGTTTGAATATAGACACCCTTGAGGTTACAAGCTCATCATTTTCTTTCCTTTTGCTTTTGCGCTGGACTTGTTCCACTTTTAGAAACTTCCATTTGGATTTGGGGACCAACAGTAAACTCTTTAATAAAAGCTGTTCATCAGGCGGGGAGAAGTTTCTAAGCTATTTAAAGATGTTCCTGTCTTCTCCTAGCTTTGGTGTGTTTTATGTTTTCCTCTGGCAGCAAACTCAGTTTGAAATTGTAAAAAGACCCAGGAAACTCTGATCTTGCATTAGGGTGATTTTGGATGCTTCTAATTTGCATGTTAAGAGTCATCTTTTCAGAAACACAAGGCCATCAGCTGGAAAAGTAACCATTTCTACAATTCAGCGTCAATAAAGAATGTCCTGCAGCAGGAGTGAAAGGCATTCTTACAGCCTGAATCCAGTAAGAAACCAAACATGATCAGATTTTGCTTAGCATGGAGCTCACTGTGGCGTATGACGCTCCTTTGGGCAATTGTGTTTTCTTTAGATTCTTGTGAGTTTGACCATCCTTCATTAAGATAGCTCATCTCTCTTAGTAGACCCACAGCAGAAATGTAACCTTTTGGGGTATCCACAATCTACTTGCTGTAGAATGTCTTCATTTGCTACAGAATGACTTTAGGCAGGGCGGGGCCATGAGAATGGAGAGAATTTGAGGGAATGGAATAACAGTTAAGATTTTGAGGTGCTCCAAGTCAGGTTGGGTATTTATACTTAAAACCTTGCAAATGACTTGTTTGAAAAGCATCCTCCATGGTTTAGATGATTTATTCGCATAGTCAATGGAACAGGGACTCATCGCCTGGATGTTTTGTTGAAGGGGCACACACCTTGTTTCTGGTATCAGAAATGTCAGGGGGTCCTGGCAGAGTAACAGAGAAATGCAGGTATTTCCTCTCCAGACTTTTTTTTGTCTCATTAATAAAAGAATTCAAGAATGAACTTAAAGGGAAGCGTGAGGACAATTTTAATAGAGTTTAAAAGGAAAACACCTAATGCAGGCAAGCTGTCAGTCTCAGCAACAGCCAGAGAGGGATGGTGGAAAAGATCCTTTTGATCCCAGCCAGAATTGAAGTCAGCCAAGCGATGGGGAGGTTTGCTTCAGAGAAAGAGTAAGGAGACCCCATGTACCAACCAGAGAATACTTAGGCACTGGACAGCATCAGAAAAAAAGGTACAGGAAAGAAGACAAAGTTATCCAACAGAATCTCATGGAAACTTGTAGGGACCGTGTTACTTAAGAAGTGTTTTATCTCATTACAGGGATAATTCTTCTTCTTCCCTCTTTAGCATTACAGGGATTATTTTCGTTTTACCTCTTTAGCATTGCTTAGTGTACATCTGCCTTCCTGAGGGGCAGTCTTGCCTTCCTGAAGGGTGGTCCTGCCTTTCTGAGAGGTGGTCCCTCAAGCATGTCTTTGGGCTTTCTGACACCTTGGAAATGGTCCTCTATGTTGGGCCACTTGGTCTCAGCCTGGTGGTGCAGTTAAGGGAGAACATGGACATTTTAGGATGTGAAGCCTTGCCTGAGGAAGTGTGTCCCTGCGTGTGGGGTGGTGGAGGATAGGGGTTGCAAGTTTACAGCCTCATTTTGCTTCCAATGTGCTCTCTCTGCTTCCTGTGTGTGAATGGAGATGCTCACTCTCAGCTTCCTGCTCTTCCCCTCTGATTTCTTGTTTACCTCTCCCGCTGTTATGAACTCCTCCTTTGGAACTCTAAGCTAATTTAAATGCTTTCGCTTATAAGTTGCTTTTGGTCATGGTATCCCAGCAACAACATTAACTAATACAACAAAACAACAAATAATATTCCTAGGAGGCAGAGGCAGGAGTGTCATAGAACACAAAACTGTTAGTGTTCCTATACCTTTACATATTAGGGTAATATGAATATGTTAATTCGAAATAGAACGACAGGTGGAGATACTGTGCAACTGTGTTGCTGTGGGATGTTACTCTTGTGATATTTTCACGTCTGTGAATGAAATACAGAAGATGGAAAAAGCTTGTTCCATTCAGTCTTGGTAACACCTAGGAAAAGAAATCTGTCTTCCCAGGCCAGCCAGGGCTACACAGTGAGCCTCTGTCTCAAAGCAAATACAACAGAAACACCACAAAAATTAAGTGAAAATAAAGGTAATCATCCTATTCTCTCCCTATTTCCACAGTTGAGAGGCCCAGCGGTTCTCCACTGGGCTGGGGAAAGCTTCCACTTGAGTTCCTTGCTTGCTTCTTATAATACCAAGAGCAATTGCTGATTTTTTTTTTTTTTTTTTTGGAGACAGGGTTTCTCTGTGTAGCCCTGGCTGTCCTGGAACTCACTCTGTAGACCAGGCTGGCCTCGAACTCAGAAATCCGCCTGCCTCTGCCTCCCAGGTGCTGGGATTAAAGGCGTGCGCCACCACTGCTGACTTTATGACTGTCTTGAGAACGCCATTTCTTTTAGTTTCAGGATGAAGTTGCCTTTCCGCTACTTCTTTTTCCAATTAGGATTAAAAACTTTCATTCTTTTTTTTTTTTTTTTAAATAAATCTAAGTTCATTCACATAAAAATTAATTTATTTTTAAAAACTTGTGAAACAAACAATTGTGAAAAGCAAATTAAGTAAGAACTCCCAATTTAAACCATCTACAGCCTCTACAGTCTTCCTAGCATTTGTGTGTGAGTGTGTGTGAGTGTGTGTGTGAGTGTGTGTGAGTGTGTGAGTGTGTGAGTATGTGTGTGAGTGTGTGTGTGAGTGTGTGTGTGAGTGTGTGCGAGTGTGTGTGTGAATGTGTGTGTGAGTGTGTGCGAGTGTGTGTGTGAATGTGTGTGTTAGTGTGTGTGTGTGAATGTGTGTGTTAGTGTGTGTGAGTGTGTGTGAATGTATGTGTTAGTGTGTGTGAGTGTATGTGTTAGTG
>JADRCD010218033.1:20055-32062 GCA_019843815.1 Montemys delectorum | reverse complement strand
CTCCTCCTCCTCCTCCTCCTCCTCCTCCTCCTCCTCCTCCTCCTCCTTCTTTCTTTGGTTAGGGAAATGACACCCATGGGGAGCTACACTTCTTTAATAGCCTTTGTGTTCCTTACCCCTCAAAACTACATAGCTGAAGACAGTGGCCATCTGGCTGTAACCTCTGAGAGGAGAGAATAGCAGAAACTGCTCTGATTTGATGCCATTTGATGAGGTGTTTCAACTTGTGTATCCAGTTCCCCAGCTAATCATGTATGAGCACTTCCTCTGGGCTGGTGGCAGTCATGTATCAGGTCACACAAGACTCACAGGAAGTTTGTCTTATATCCAGCTTAAGAGTGTCACAAGGGAAGGAGATGAGCTATCATAGGAACTGTTCATCATAAATCCAAAGATGGGATTTTTATTAAAGAGCTTTCAAGAGCCTACAAGTGTGTTAAGAAAGAAAAGCCTAGCTTTGACTACGAGGCACATCCCGGCAGCATAAAAGGTACATTAGCAGGGAAGTATTCACAGAACCCAGTGCTTTTCCTCATCCATGCCTTCCCCATCATCAGGAGGTGGTGGAGGGAACTTAGAGAGTGGTCAGGTGGTGAGAGAGTGTGGCCACTTATCCCCGTTCCCTGTAGCTGCCACCCAAAGCAGAAAAAATAAGTGTGTGGAGAAGTGTGCAGAGGAGAAAAATTTCAATTTTAAATTACATGTATGCTATGTTTATGTGCCTCTGTGTGCTTGCGTGTGCGAGTATGTGTGTGTCTCTGTGTGTGTGCATATGTGTGCATGAGCGTGCATTCAGCTACTGCCTGCCTTCAGAGACCAGAAGGGGCATCAGATTCCCTGGATTTGGAGTAACAGGCAGTCGTGAGCTGCCCAACATGGGTGCTGGAAACCGAATTCAGGTCCTTTGCAAGAGCAGGACATGCTCGTAATCATAGAGCCATTCCCCAGGCCTTAATATTTAAAAATTTTAATCAAGATGTGAACATTTCTTATTGTAACTTGGGAAAATTTATATATGCTTATGAAAATAAAGAGAGAGGTCACACTTCCCAAGATTTTCTAGGAGAAAAAACCCATCAGAACAGTAGTGGAAAAAAAAATTGCAACCAAGGCGTTTTTCTTGTTCAATGCAATAATTGTAGCGTTGGAACCTAAGGGTACATTTTGCAGGGCTTATTATAAAGAAAATATTTCTTTTATAATAATAACCCCAACTAAAAATGTTTTTAGAGTAGAAGGTCATTCCTTGACTTAATTATAAAAGCAACCATAGCTGTAAAATTGATGCTAAACAAATGGGCTGTTAGTCTTTTTCTTTTTCCATCTTATTTTACAATTTTATTTTGCAGGATATTTTGAGGTGTGACCAATGTGTTTTTTTTTCTGGTTCCACCTTCAGATATAACATATCAGTTTAGTTACTACAGTGTTGCATTGTTTTTTTTTTTAAATGTCACTTCAGAGAGTGGGGGACAGGGGAAGATCTGCAGATAAGAAGGGTAAAATATTTCTTCTGTGGACCTCACATTAACTTCTAGTGGCTGTGTCTGATTAAATTTCAACTAAAGTGTGGGAAGAATGGCTGTGAGGATGTTTCAAAGGTTAAGAGCCCTTGTTACTCTTGTTACAGGGTCTGATTTCAGTTCCCAGCACCCATATCAGGTAGCTAATAACCATCTGTAACTCCAGCTCCAGGAGATGTGACATCCTCTACTGGCCTCTGTGTGCACCTGGTCTCTCCCTGCTTCTCCTCACCCCTAAATTATGGGAATGGGAGTGGTGACAAACTTCTCATGCCCCAGGTACCCAGAGTCCATGTCAGGGATGCAGTGATACATAAACAGTGGAAACTGATAGCAGGTGCATCCTAAAGCTATTCAAAGACTTTGAAGTCTTGCTCTTTGTGTGGTGGTTTGAATATGCTTGAACCATAGGGAGTAGTACTGTTAGGAGATGTGGCCTTTGTTGGAAGAAGTGTGTCACTGTAGGGATGGGCTTCGAAGTTCTGCTCAGTGCTGAAGAGTCACTCTGTTCTTGGCTTCCTTTGGATGAAGATGTAGACCTCTCATCTCCTACACCATGCCTGCCTGGGTGTTGCCATGCTCCTGCTTTGATGATAATGGACTGAACCTTTGAAGCTGTAAGCTGGTCCCAGTTCATTGCTGTCCTTATTAGAGTTGCCTTGGTCATGGTGTCTCTTCACAGCAGTAAAAACCTAACTAAGATACTATGAAAAGTTCTTCTTCACAGATACCATTTCCATTCACTGACTATTGCAGAATAATTTTCTGGCTGAACTCAGCTAATTGCTTACACAAAAAGCCAGGAAGTAGGAAAAGAGACACCGAGTTATTTTTATTCTTTTAAACAATGTTCTGAACTTGCTAGGATGGTCTTGGGGCTTCTTCTTTAATTACATACAGCTTTCTTCAAATGAAGGAGAAGTTGAGTAGATGTAAAATAAATCAATATGCACACACACTTTGCTTTGTTGCTTTTTAGCCCCTTGTGTTGCAGCTTATAATGCCTCTTTTTAAGGGAAACTGTAAGAATATTATTATTACTCTATAATTTTGATATAGACAAGTCTTATTGATTTGATTTGAAATATGAATGTAAGTTTGGCCCATTCTCTAACTTCATAGTCATATAATACAAATTCTACTCCCACAGATACAAATTTTTTCAAGGCCTATCTCACCACCTTCTTCCTCTGAAAGATGCATCATTGCAGCCTATATCTGTGGTCATAACATTTGAATACTGCAGTCTACTCCTTTGACCATGACATTTGGACATACCTTCCTCTGTGGCCATAGCAGAGGAGAGTAGGGACAAATTTTGAACTGAATTGAGTCAATCTAGTCTTTTTATTGGCAGGTTCCCATATTGGCAGAGCCATGCTGAGGGAGAAAAACTTGTGCCAACTTGAGCTGGGATTTCTCAAAAAGACACAACTTTATGGAGAAAAAACAGTCATTCAAAAGTGGTCACATGGTTTATATTTATAGTGAGAAACACTTTTCTTCTTATGGTTGTTTGATATTTACTGTTTGCATTGTTACTTAATAGGTTGGATTCAGAAATACAAGTTATTCTTGTTGACTTAAGGTAACACAAGTTCTGGAACAGAGGTGGCTGCAGTGGGCTGGTCATTTAAAGTGACAGTTTTTAGAGAAAGAGAAGAATAAAACAATTATTTTGAGAGGTCAAAAACTAAGACTGTGTGGGTAGACAGAGAGTAAGTGTGGCAGGAAGTGTGGCAGAAGCCAGCAGAGACTTGTCTTGGTAACTGGTAGACTGGTTTCCTCCAAAGGTCACAGTGTTCAGGTATATCAATGACAGCAGTGGCATGTCTCAGGTCTCAAAATGTAATCCACATTGTCCTAATATTTTGTTTGCTTATTAAGTGTTCTCTTTGGACTAAAGAGCTTCTGTTATCTGCAGGCCAAAACAAAATTTGCTGAGCTATTTATCCAGTTGCAAAACAGATGTTTGACAGCTCAGCAAATTCTTTGGCTTGCATGGCTAGCAGCTGATTCCCTCAAAAGTGCACTACTGACATTCTGCTCGGTAACCTTGAAGAATGTTGTGATCATAGGGCAGACTTCCCATGGCTGTTTGTAACACTGACTTGACTCTTTTGTAAAGGACACTAACTTAAGGTATATGATTACAAGAGAAAAATTTCTAAAGAATCTATCTTTTAGTCATATTAATATTCAGGCACTGGAACCCAAGCTCTCTTAGTCTGTGTCTCCTTTTGTTGTCATCTCAAAAAGTGTTACAGCATTCAGCACTTGGAAAGTCTCAGTCCCTGTGTAAATCATATGCAGTTTCTTTTTGTCTATTTATTTTATTTTTTGTATATGAGTGTTTTGTCTGGATGTTTGTCTACACACAAAGTGTGTGCTTGGTAATTACAGAGATCAGAAGAGGGAGTTGGATCCTGAGCCATATCTCTAGCCCCTGTAAAGTATATGAGAATGAGAGATTAATAATAAATCTAGATAAATCAAACTTGGTAGGAAAATTTCTAGTCATAGTATAGATAGCTCTGGATTACTTAGCTACCTGTACTTCCACTTCTTTTAAAATGCAAGTTCTGTTTCATTAGTTGGTCAATGGTGAACTAGTTAGTAGCCACACTTCCCAATGTCTTTTCTAATAACACTGCTCTTACACAGTCCCTACTATGAACTAGATATAGTTTTGAGAAGCTTATATCTACAATCTCTGTACTCAAAGTCAATACAAGGTTAATTTTCCACAAGAATTTGTGATATATGAGCCATACTTGCCTTCATTTAACATACTGAATTAGTTTTCCTTCTAATTATTGATTATATTAATATAATCAATGGGATACACATCACTAATGATGGCAAGAGCTCTGAAAGAAATTAAAAAATTATGAAGGGTAAGAGGAAACTGTGTTACTAACGTGGTCATGGAAGGCTCCTCAGCAGGTGATTCTTCAGCCATTTCTAGAAGGCTGAGAAAGGAGATGAGACACAAGGGGTCACTTTGGACAAGGAAGTAGGAGTGTCAGGATTTGAGTTAATAATGCAGGGAGCTGATGTTCCCTGTATGGGAATCCAGAGTTGAGAAAGGTCTTAGTATATTGAACACCTCAATGAGGCTAATTTGGATCTCTTTTACAACAAATATCTTCACAGATCCCTTTAGCTATCCTAAAGTGAAATTCTCATGCAATTTTATGTATGTCATTTGCACTGGTAAGATTTTTCACTCTATCAAACCTTTGGGCGTTCTTGTGAGTTATTTCCTTGATGGATGATTGATGTAGGAGGATCCAGGGCACTGTGAGCAGTGCCACTCATAGACAGATGGTCATAGGTTGTATACAAAAGCAAGTAGAGAAAGTGCTGAAGAACAAGCAAGGAAAGAAGGAAGGAAGGAAGGAAGGAAGGAAGGAAGGAAGGAAGGAAGAAAGGAAGGAAGGAAGGAAGGAAAGAAGGAGGGAAGGAAGGAAGGAAGGAGGGAAGGAAGGAAGGAGGGAAGGAAGGAAGGAAGGAAGGAGGGAAGGAAGGAAGGAAGGAAGGAAGGAAGTAAGGAAGGAAGGAGGGAAGAAGCAAGCAAGCATCCCTCCATAGTCTTGGTTTCAAATGTCAATGCCAGGTTTCAGCCTTGATAACTGACTTAGTTTCTATTAATGATGGACTGTAACCTGTACCCAGATAAACCTCCTTTCCCCCAAATTGCTTTTGGTGAAAGTATTTTACGAAAGCAACAGAGAATCAAACTAATACATCATTTGAAAGCCAGTGTGATGCATCCCCTAGCTAGAATACAAAGGGGAAGCACGAGAGAGAAATATATTGGCAATTATTAAGAATTTGAATATATAAACTATTAGTCAAATGTGTTCTGGAAGATATAATGAAGATTTCAGATACTTATATATCAGTGATTCACAAGTTGTGTGTCGTGACCCTTTGGGGGTCAAATAGTCCTCTCAGAGGGGTCTCCCAAGACTATAGGAAAATGTAGATATTTACATTATGAATCATGACAGTAGCAAAATTATAGTTATGAAGTAACAATGAAAATAATTTTATGGTTGGGGGTAACCAGAGAATGAGGAGCTATATTAAAGAGCCATAACATTGGGAAGGTTGAGAATCATTATTATAGATGAACATCAGACAACATGAACAATACAGATAGATTCAATTGTGTTGGTTGCTAACTCATGATTCATTCCTGAACTTCTATTGATATGCTGTGTTCACTTGGTGAATGACTTGTACAAACTCCTGAACAAATTGAAATGCCACTTTCTAGATTGACCCAGAAGCTGTATACTCTATATATGGTGGCACACACCTATAATCCTAGAAATCTAGAAAGCAGAGGCAGGAGAATAATGAGTAGAGTTCAACCTGGGCTACTGTAGCAAAACTCTCAAAAACAAAACAAAACAAAACAACAAAACAACAAAACAACAAAAAAATCCCAAATACCAAATGGCAAAAAGTGTACAAATTAATTTGGTTTTGTATATAGAATAGAATTACTCCAAGTAATAATAAACCTCAAAAAACATCTGGTGAGATATCCTAAAATCAGATAATAGAAGGCTTGTTTATTGCATTGGCTCTACACTAAATGTCAACAATGTCCTTTAACCATTATGATAAAAAATTTATTGCCCAGGGAATGCGCTGCATCCCTGAGAACAGCTGGAATTGAGCACTGTTGCAAACTGGAAGAGGTACTGAAGAAATGGATTGAGGGATGAGCAATACTGAGCCATCCAGAGATGTTAGTAGCCAGGGATACTCAAAGATCCATAGGTTCTTTTTCCAAGATCTCTTTAATATTTATAACCTCTTGGCTTTGCTTTTATAGCTAGTGGAAATGGACTTACATTTCTAAATGGTCTCTAGGACCACACTAAGAAACATTATCTCAAAATTGCAAAATATGATTGATTTATTTGCCTGCTTCAATTTAGGATATTGAGAATGTGAAGGTTATTAAAATTGAGTAAGAGCTTTAGGACCTTATAGATAGATGAGGAGAAGAATTAATCATAAGAAAATGCCAAATAAAGGGAGTTTCAGCTGGATTAAACTGGTCTGCACAAATTCCTTGGGAAAGGCACACCCTGATGGCACTCAGAAAGTTGAATGGATCATTTCTGAATAACTGAACAGAGATGATACAAACCTTAGGTTAGACGTGATTTTCTCTATTTATTATTGTTATATAGCTTGTCAACACAAGGGGATTATTGGTTTCTAGTTCTTGGCTTTGCCTATCTGGCACTCAACATTATTGCTTGATTTAAGTTCAATGTATATATGAAAAACCATGGTTTTGGTACTAAAGGTGGTTCTAATGGAACAGAATCATAAACATGAGTTTTCTAAATTGATTCTGTGGGTTTTTTAGAACTTATTCTACGATCTCATTACATTTAACAGTGTTAATGGTTAGTAATTTTCAATATCAAAGAAAGGTTTAAGAGCTTAATAGGTGTGACTTAGTAGTAGAAATATACAATATATCACCACTTGTGTATTCCCATAAGAAGCTAAGCATATTTAACACTTTAACATTTATTTCTTTGTGTGATGGGTAATAGTGTCAGTTTGACAAACTCTAGAATCAAGTGGATGATGGGCCTCTGAATATAAGCCTGTAGGCTTATATTTTTCCAAACCCACTTTAATAAGAGTTCTGAAATGCTTCAACCTTCCTATAGCCCTCCAACCATTAGCAAAACACCAGACAAGAATAGCAGTAGTAGCTAGATCCAGAAGAAACTGTGAGGCTCTGCTGATCTCACAAGTCCACTGAAGTGGGAGTCAGCAGCTTGGAACAGCACCAGAAATTCTTTGGTGCACTTCTCTCTTCAAAATCATGACACATGAAGATCAGCAAAGAAAGCACGTCCAACCAATGCAATACCGCTGTTCACAAAGACCAGTGCTGGTGAATCAAGACATAGACCAGCAGTGAGAACCAAGGCCAGAGTGTTGTCAGCTGTCTGTTGAGTTTTATTTACATTCTTTCCAAACATCACATGTCCGTTCATCAGGCAGCCTCTAGAAAAATACCACCTGTCTGTTCTCAGCAAAGCATCCTCTTTTAAGACAGCTTCCAGAAAAACATCACATGACACAACTGGGTCTCCAAGGAAACCAGAAAGTTCCACTTCATATGCCTTTGGGAATTAAATTATATGAAAAGACCCATCTTAATTGTGGGTGGGACCATTCCCTGGGCAGGGGATTTTGGACTATATAAAACAGAAAGTGAGCCAGCACTCCTTTGTTTCCAGATTGTTAGTGTCAAGCTCCCAGGGCTCCCAACGGCTTGGCTTTAACGTTCCCATTACCATGGAATCTGCCTAGAACTGTGGGCTTAAACCAACACTTTCTTTCTTGGGTTGCTTCTGTCAGAGTATTTCATTGCAGCAACAGGAAAGAAAACTAAGGCAGGCTTTGCTTCTGTAGTCCCTGGGGAAAGTGGGAAACAGGAAGGATGAGTCTAGGAATACAAATTCAACATACATTAGGGTTGCATAGTGGCTTATCACAACCCCATAGCCTACAACCCCAGGATAACTTGTATCAGATGTGGACAGAGCAGTGGAGAATTTGAGGGAATTGCTCCAAATGGTGGGAAAAATAAAGGCATAGGACCATATTGGAAAGTTCAGGGGCAGGAGCAATCTTTGTTCTCCTTTGAAAAGTCTCACAACGTCTTCTTGGCTTACCACATTTTTTTACTGGTATGTGCTTAAGAAAGGTTGGTCAAATTGGGCCACATTCTTGATGACAGAGCAGTTTGTTCTTTCCCTGCTAAGGCTTTAACACCAATAGAACTGTCTAATAACTGATAAAGGAGAGCTATGGTGCAGCATACTGGTGAACTAATAAGGTAAGTTTATTTATATCAATTTGCTTACCCCAGAATAAATGAACAAACACTTCTAAGGTGGAAATTCCTCTTCTTCTTTTAAATAGCTGACTTAACTATTGCTAAGAAACTGAGGACATAAATATTCTACATTGCTGTTAGCTTTTGGGATCTATACAACCTCACTTCTGATTTTTCTCCCCCTCCAGTTAAGTGAGATAATATTAACCCCAAATCATCTGGCTATTATGAAAAATGTTTTAATAAAAATATTCCCACCCCAAAGCACTTCTGGTGATGAGTGAATGTTGGGATAATGAGGAGGTAATCTCCAACTCAGTAGGAGGGAAAGAACTGAGAACAGCATCAGGAAGGGGAAGAGACCTGCAACCTCCCTGGGAATAATTATGCTAATAACCACAGTAGCAAAGAATAAGAGCAAAGCTCCAACAGCATTTTTCCATCATGCCATGGCTGAGGTAGAACTTCTACATGCAAACTGGAAGGCTCAAAAGCTTGTGTTGAGGTTGTGAGGAATGATGGTCTACCTCCAGCTGAGAAGATGGTAAGATAGCAGTGTGGGGGTAGAGAAGTGAGCAGACATGAAGGTGATGGCAAGGATCATAGCGTCAAGCTGTTTCTCTGCCTTTCAAGCTACTTCTCGAGGGTGATGCACATCGCTTTGTGTTCGAGTATGTCATTCCTGTGTAGTGTCTGTTGAAGGAACACTTTGTCCTTAAACTTCTGCTTTATGGACTTCTCTTACTAGATGAAATTATGGAAAAAGGAGGTGTCCGTGGAAGACTGTCATGGAAGTTAAGAATAAGGGTCTCAACCTATTTGATGTCATCTGAATCACAGTCACAAAGGGAAGGGTGCTCCCAGCTATGTACAAGCTCCCAATTTGATTATATGTTCGTAATCAGGACTGAGGGCAACAGTCTTAATCAGGATAATGTATTCTCATTGTCCCAACTGTTATATCAAGCTTCTCAGTGTCGGAGAACCTCCTAAATGTTTTGGAATAAGGCTAAAGTTACATTCCTGAAAATGAAATGGTGTCAGTTACCTACATGTAAGAAAGGATTCAGGGTAGCTTTCGTGATTCTAATCTACTATGCACAAAGGGAAAGAAACACTTCTAACTCAATTCACATGCTGGTCCCTTTTATCAAGTTACTGCAGAGGATCTCATAATTGGTGATTAGAAGTGAATTAAGAATTCAAATTTCTTCCTTCAGCAATACCAGTGAGATCTTTGGACAGGAATTCAGCCACACCTTACCGCACATGCTCCAAGCGGCAGACTCCACCCTGAGAGGCCAAATTGAACTTTACATACTAAGCAGCATATTTGCGTTTTTTGATTCTTGAGCTTTGCCTAGGGCATCCTCTATAATTAATCATCCCACAGGTTTTGAAGACTTCTGTTTAATCCTCTTGGATTTGTTAAAGAAAAGAAAGTTTTCATATGAAAACATCCTTATCGGGTGTCGCGTCCATATAGGTTTCACTCTTTAAGTCCACTTTCTTTTAAAATTTAGTGACTGTTCCAAACCAGAAAGATGAAAAGCCTACATGTATCTGCCATCCGCCAACAATGGCAGGTGGAGAGCACAATACAGTAAAGGAAAGGAATAGCTATTTAATATGCTTTCATTCTCCCTTCCGATCACACACACTCCTGCTGAACGAGGCCCCACAAGCATGGAGTCTGACATCATGGCAGGGTTTTCAGGAAGCAACGATCGAATATTCCTCATTAAAAAGATCTATAAAAGAATCACAGTCAAGTCAGTACAAACAGTAAACCTTGCAAAAACTGCTCTCAGATCTAAGGGAGTGGAGAAGATTCACTTCAGTAACGGTCTTCCTGCTCATAGGATGATTTTGAAAGTCTTGTGGTCTGAATTTATCTAAGGCAGCTGTTCTCTTGTGGGTGGAGACTCCTTTTGGGGGGGGGTGTTAAGTGACTCTTACAGAGGTTGCCTAAGACTATCAGAAAACACAGAAATTTACATTACAATCCATAACAGAAGCAAAATTACAACTACGAAGTAGCAGCCAACACAATGTTATGGTTAAGGGTCACCACAACATGGGGAACTGTGTTAAAGGGTTGTTGCACTGGGAAGGGTGAGAGTCACTTTCCAATGAGTTCAGAAGGACCAGGAACCATTTTAAATGCATCCAATGTCACTCAGTCATCTACAGGAATTTATCTCTGATCCTGAGAGAATACCCAATAGGCAAGCTAATTATCTTGATGACTTAATTAATAGGCCGTTCTTACAAAGAGGCTAAACACCTGAACCCACTGAGTCTTCTCTTCCCAGGCAGATCCAGCCCACTCTATACACTAGTTTCACTAAGTGAGAATTTGGTCAAACTGTATGGTGCTATAAATAATTCTAAATGTATATAAGTCAAAGGCAGTAATGAGAAAGCTCCTCTTGTTTTGTCTTTATTCACAGAGGCAGTTTTAGAAGGCTCTCAGGCTCAAGGGCAAGGACTCTGTGGTCATCCGTACAGACAGATGTTCTGGCTCAGCCCCCTTGCCTTCCTTCCTCTCTCCGCAGCTGCTCTGCCACTTTCTTCTGGCCTTTCCTGACAAAGTCTCCTTTTTGCTCTTAACCACAGAATGAACTTTCGTCTGTTTTTCCCATTCTGTGTTACTTCCTCATTCAAATACTCAGACCTATTGGTGTCTGGGCACTTAGATCAACAAGGGACCCATTAGTGAGCTTAGGTGTCAAAGACTCTAGTTTAGTAGTTTCTCAATTTTTCCCCATCTGAAAAATGCGAGGAGTCCTTTTTTAGCTAAGTGCATTTATATAATTTTTTTTATACTCTTGGGTAAGGTGGTGAATGTTATGTCTATGTGATAGTCATTTAATAAAGAATCTGAATTTCTTTAACATTTCTTCCAGGGAGGTGTGTGTGTGTGTGTGTGTGTGTGTGTGTGTGTATGTGTGTGAGTGTGTGTGCGCGCGCGCGCGTGTGCACACATGCGTGTGCGTTCTTCAAGTCACCACTGACTAAATCAGCAGTGCTCAAACTTCACTTAAAAACAAAACAAAACATTCTAGTTTTCCCAGGGACTGCGGGACCTATCTTCGTTTTATGGACTGGATATGAAGTTCTTAGTTCCAAGTTCTCAGGCAGTACAGCAGCTACTGCTTCAAGGGATCTGTTGCTCTAGAGATAAGACAGGAGAGGGGTTAATGCTTTAGCTTGAGAGTCAATAATAACTTGAGTTATTATTATTGTTACTTTATTATTATTATTAAATGTTTATTATTTTAAACAAATTCTAACTTTATTTTTTAAACTTTCATTGATTATTTTATTTATGTACATTTCAAATGTTATCCCCTTTCCTGGTTTCCCCTCCACAAAAATCTCCCTCCTGCCTCCCCCCTGCTTCTATGAGGGTGCTCTACCCCTCCCCCATTGCCCTAACATTCCCCTATACTGGGGCTAACTTTATTCTTTTGATCATAGTTTCTCCTCCCCCAAGTTCTTCCAGATCTTTCCCCATGCCCTACCCACCTAACTTTAAGTTCTTTCTCAAAAAAAAAAAAAAAAAAAAAAAAAAAAAAAAAAAAAAAAA
>JADRCD010218033.1:0-19955 GCA_019843815.1 Montemys delectorum | reverse complement strand
AAAAAAAAAAAAAAAAAAAAAAAAAAAAAAAAAAAAAACCAAGCAAAATCCCAGTCCAACTACAAAACCCTCAAACCAAGGGGGAAAACAAACAAACAAACAAACAAAAACCAACCAAAAACTATATCTGAAAAAGAGCAAAACAAAATTGAACACAAAACTGTGAGAAAATAAAAGCACACACACACAAAACTGTGGAATCCATTATACATTGGTCAACTACTTGTGATCGTGAAGCCTGCCCTGGAGTGGTTGATAAATCTAGTGTCACTTTATTAGAGAAAATGGATGGCTTATTGAGTTGGTTATAAGCCTTGCCATCTTCCCTTGGCAGCTGTACCCCCTCAGCTGCTAATGCTCTCTCAACTTTAGATTCTACACTGTCACAGCATTTTAACAAGCATCCCTCACAGCTCCTTAAGAGGAAGAACAGAGAAAAGATGGATTTAAGGATCTGAAAAGACCTGGATTGTGCCAGGCAGTTTTCTCCTTACTATTCTTATTTCTTCTCTATAACACGATTTTTAGCGCTTCTAATTGAATCATAAAGAATCTAAAAGACATGTATAACAGAAACCAAAAGAATTTTGAAAGCAAGCTCCTTTTTAAAAGATTACAATTTTTTAAAATAAGTTTACTCTCAATATATGAAAATAGAAGGTTTCAATAATCAAAACAACATGCTAATGACTTAGAAAAAAGCAAATGGGTTAAAGGAGTAGATTGAGAAATTCTATCAGACATAGGCAGATATATATGAATTTATCCACTTAAAGAGCAATACATATAAATGGATACACAGAGAATTTCAAGTTTGTGAAAGATATAGACAATTTAACTATCGGAAACATCAGTTACTGATTCAAAGTAAATATTACAAGAAAGTAATTTATTGGTGAGTTTTAAAAAATCTAAGATATAAAAGAAATAGAAAATAGACTATAAAAAGAAAATAGGAAAAATGCCTGCTGTATTTCTGTGATCTTAGAAAATAAAAAGTGAAAGTGCTGGATGGAAATATCAGAAATTTACATCAATAACTTATATATGAAAAATCTACTCATTTTAAATACATGTAAAAGTCAAAATAGTTTGGCTAAAACTATTTTAAAAGCCAAAGTAGAAAATATTTAAATCCAATTATAAGGAAAGGATTAGATAATAAAATAGCTTGTTAAAGCACTAAGAGAACAAAACATACAGAGTACAATTTTAAAAAATTTATGTAAACATGAACAGTAACCAGTGGAGAAGAAGACGAGCTAGAAGCAATGAAGGTCTATAGGACATGACATCACTGAAGGGCCCAGCTTACCATTACAAACTCCATTTTGTTTCCATACTCCATTTTATTATTAACTTGCCCTCTTAATGAACTCAGCTCCTGGAAAACTCCCAACTTGTTCCAGGAGCCATGTCTCCCTGGTAACAATCACAATTTCCTCTGAGCAAAAAGCCACTCCACCCCTAGTAACAATCAATAAGTTCAATATTCCTTAAGAAATAAAAATTTACTGGTGGAAACCAAAAGTGCACACTCTTTAAAATGAAAGTATCTAATGTTTAAAGTAGATTGATTAAGCTAGCAACCATTGTTCACACCAAGCTAAAGTCATTCCTAGCCAATAAAAGTGCGCCAAGCAAAGGTCAACCAATTGTGTAACTGCCAAGCTGGAAAGTCCCTTACCCTGACACAGCAACCATGATGAATAGGCAAGGCTGTACTAGCTCACGATCTTCCACACCATCTATTGTGCTGGAGAGGTTGGAGGGTCTGAGCTTGAGCTTGAATAAAGACTGTTTGCTTTGGCATATGAGTTGGACTCCTGATGGTCTCTTGTGGTCTGTGGAGACCTTGAGATTCTGGGCATAGCAATCACAAGGCTGTGAAAGCCATGTCAGAGTTAGAAATAAAAATTTACTGGTAGAAAGCAAAAAGTGCACATTCTTTAAAATGAAAAACTACTTTTAGCAATTTCTGCATTAGAAATATTTTCATGTAGAAACAGTAACATAAGAATGTTTATTGAAGCATTAAAATATTTTAAGACTTTTTTAAAAACAATTTTTCATCTAATATATTTTGATAATGTTTTTCTTCTGTCCTAACTCCTCCCAGATACTGTCCAAACTTTTCTACCCACCCAATTTTGTGTTCTTTTGTCTCTCTCTTTGAGTAAACAAAAGCAAAGGGAAACAAACAAATCTTTACACACAAAAATACCCCACAAAACACAAAAGTGGAAATTGAAATGTATAAAGAAAATGCCTAACCCCAAGAAAAATGAAACAAAAAAATATACAAAAGTACTACTGAATTTGTTTTGTATTGGCTAACTATTCCTGAGTATGGTGCCTGCCATGAAGTGTGCTTAATACAACCAGTAAGGCACCACTGGTAAAATGTATTTTCTTTGCCAGTGGGTATCAATTGCAGATAGCTTCTTGGTTAATGGCGGAAACCCATGTCCAGTTTCTTCTATTGGTGCTGAGACCCCCATCTGGCTTGAACCTGTGTAGGTCTGATGCATGCTGTCTCTGTGAGTTCCTATGTACATAAATCCTGCTCTGTTTGAGAGATGCTATTTCCTCGGTGTCATTCATTACCTCTGGATTTTACAGGCTTTCTTCCTTCCTTTCTGCTTAGATCTGTGAGCCGTGAGGGGAAGACTTAGATGGAAAAAAAATCCCATTTAGAGTTGAGTGTTCCAAAGCCTCTCATTCTCTGCACATTGTCCAGTTGTGGGTTTCTGTTAATTACTATCTACTGCAAGAGGAAGTTTCTCTAACCTAACGAGGGCTGGATGATGCGTTGGTTTATGGGTATAGTAATCTGTCCTTGAGAGTTATTTTATTGCTATGTTCCTTTAGTAAAGGGGTTCTCAACCTTCCTAATGTTGTGACCCTTTAATACAGTTCCTCATGTTGTGGTGACCCCCAACAATAAAACTATTTTTGTTGCTACATCATAACTGTAGGTTTGCTACTGCTATGAAATGTAATGTAAAATATGTGATATGCAGGAAATTTAATATGCAACCCATGTGAAAGGGTCTTCGAACCTCCAAAGAGGCCATGACCCATAGGTTGATTTAATCGAATAATAACATTAAAATTTCCCCTAGAATTCATTTATCTCTTATCTAGTCTCAGGTTCATGGCAATTTAGTAGTGTCAGGCATGAGTTCCGTCTCATGGAGTGCGAATGAAATCTAAGTAGAAAGTGGTTGGTTACTCTTAGGACATTCGTGCCACGGTTGCAGCTGTATCCCTTTCAGGCAGGTCACTGCTCTAGATTGTAGCAATGGTTGCCAGGAGATATTGATGATTGCCTTTCTTTTCTACCAGTGTGCAGAATACCTTCAAGTATCATAAATGTTAATAAATAGTGATGGAGTTTCTAGTTAGGCACCAGCTCATCTTCTCTTTGTTTGATGCCATATGTAAGTGCTGTCTTCAGTAGTAGAGCTTTGTCTCTGATATTTTGGGTTCCCATGAGGCCCCTTTGACCAAATACTTAAGGAAGATGTAACCAGTTCCTGTGCTATAGGCTTTACTTGGTTGCGATTAAACAGTTGGGGCATTGTCTTTCTATTACTTGGTGACTCCATTTAGATTCCTTTCATCTATCTATCTATTGTAGGAAGTATTTACACTTGTAGGTCTCTCTATGTTTTTTAAAATGACCTTTACTGTTGGTTGTCCCTCCTTTATTTATTCTTCTCTTCTATCCCCATTCCTATTTAATCTTCCTATTCTGATTTCCCCGTTGTCTTTCTATAAACATTTTTTGCCCCATCCTTGGGCGATCCTCTCCTCCTCCTAGTTTCTTACTAGGTACATAACATCAGTGGTTATTCAAATTGTTAGAGGCTAACACCAACATAAAGGGAAAATATAAAATATTTGTCTTTTTGTGTTTGGTTTACCATGAAGTTTTAATTATATAAATCTTTAGAACAACTTGAAATTGGAGATGAAGATACCTCTAGTAGTTTGTTTTTTATTCAGGTTTCTTTTTTTTTTTTTCTAGGAGTAAAGATTTATAATTAAATTCTAACAATTTATAATTGAAATATTTTACATAGTTTTCAATGTCATATTCATTTCATAAAATCATTTAACAGTTACAGCTGTGTCAAAACATACATTCCCATGAGAATAATAACTAAAAGGTGTCTCCTTATAATCACATGCATTACTGTTGTATCAATTTGCAATCCTCCCTGTCACAATTTTTTAGAAGTTCTTTTCAATGCTTTCCTGTATAGATTGTTTCCTTTTGGGGGATGTCTGGTGTGGGAGAGAGGTTGTCACAGAAGCCCACTATGTCTCTCATTCTCACTTGTAAGTCTGCAGTCATCAATGCCACTGAAAAAGAAACTTCCTTGCTCTTTACAGTCAGCGGCAGCACAGATCATGGACTTCCACATGGTTTCTGGTAGCTGTACATACTGCAGATACAAAAAGGGCCTTTGGCTACAGCATGGGCCACAGACACCATTGTGGTCCTCAGTGGCAGCACAGGACATTGACATGATCTCTAGCAAGAGCAAAGACCATGGAAATACACATGATCTTTAGCATGGGGTGGGGATCTTTATAACTTTTGTGTCTTCTTCAATTTCTTTCTTCAACATCTTAAAATTTGTACTCTGTATATATTTCACTTGTTTGGTTAAAGTTTTAGGATGGGTGGTAGTGAGTGCTTCTGTGGGTAGAGAGGTGAAGACAGAAATGAAGATAGCTTGGAGGAAAGGGTGAAAGGAACTATGGGAAAGGGCTAGGGGACAAGCCTGCACCAAGAAGCAGGGTACACAGGAAATTGAGGTGTATATGGGACATCTAAAGGGGCTCCTGAAGGGCTCCTGTGATCAGACCATTAAAGGACTAAGAATAAATCTGGGTAAATTTTACTGAAGGCCAGGAAGGATAGAGAGAACCATCTCCCTGAGTTGCAGTCCAGTGTAGCCACTGCAGATCTCTGGTGAAAAGGGTTTCTTCAGATTGGTGGTTGACCCAAGGTAATGGATATGGCTTATAAGAGAAAGATTAGAGGGTTAGTGGGAACAACCTAAGCTGAGTCTGCACCAAGAGTGGATTCCCCATGACTGAGGCAGTACTCTCAATGCTAAAACTCAAAGCAACCAAATGTGTTTATCCAGAGGAACTGGTTAATTATGTTGTGGGGTATCCCTATTGTGGCACTTAAATGCTGTGAAAAGGAATTCCCAGAAAGAAGCTCTGTCTACCATGGCCTCTTGGCTGACTAGAACCTGAGTGGTGTATGTGGGGGTGGGATATTGTGATCCCAGATCCAAGTTATTTTTGGGATATTTTTTGCCCCCTTACTAACATTTATTACCTCCTGTATGTATGTCTTAACACATTTCATAACTCTATAAAAAATCATTGGAATATATGAACAGACCCTTAGCTTCTAGCAACCAAAGAGCTAAGAATGGTGTCAGACAAATCTAGTACGTATAACACAGTTTCCCCCACTTGGCTATGAATCATGTACTTGATATATCTACTGACATATTTTAAAAGTGTGTTATTTTATGACTGTTTTTGTTCTATTTCTATAAAGAGTTTATTAAATTTTTACCTCATTGGTATTTTGGGAAACCTGAATCCGCAATTCTATACTATGGTCACTTACACTGGGCTCCAAAAAACATGGGTATCTGCTTTGGGGAAGTGGGACATTAAATGCATAAAACTCCTGAGATATTAAGGCATTTAAAAATTACTGATTAACTAAAGAATACAGATTTCTTGATTTATGGTCTCAGAAAACACTATTTCTATAAGCAATGTTCAAAAAATATAATGGGACATATACTAGAAGGACTTGAAATTAATGAGAGAGAAACTGAAACAACTCAAATCCTTAAATTTGAATGTACATCAAATCCAGCTAGAGGGTTTGTTAAAGCACAGATTAGCTTCAGCTAACATTGTCTTTTTATTAAAATACTATTTTAAAAATATTATTATTCTAAATATTCTAAAATATTATTTTCCTTTCTCCACTTTCCCCAGACCCTCTCCACTTCTTTACCTACCCAATTTCATCTCTCTCAAAAAGAAAATCCAAACCAAACCAAATTAAAACAAGAAGCAAGCAGCCAAACAAAGCACCAATTAGACAAAAAAAAAAAAAATTTACCAAACCAAACCAACCGCACACATGAAAAACAACCAAACTCAGCATAACAAGTCCCAATAAGACCAGGCCCATACTATCACATCGAGGCTGTTCAAGGCAACCAAGTAGAAGGAAAAGAGTTCCACAAGTAGGCAAAAGAGTCAGGGAAAGTGCCTGTTCCCACTGTTAGGACTCACATAAGAACGCTAAGCTATCTAGCTCTAACATATATGCAGAGGACCTAGGCCAAACCTCTGTAGGGTCCTTGATCTCTGCAAGTCTTCATGAGTCCCAATCAGTTAATTTTTTGGCCATGTTCTTGTAGTATGTACCTGACCTCTCTGGTTCCTCCAATCCTTTCTTGTCCTTTTCCACAGGACTTCCCAACCTCTGCCTAACGTTTGCCTGTGGTACTCTGCATCTACTCCCATTGGTTGATGGATGAAGTCTCTCTGGTCTCTTTGATGACCATTCTCCTAGACTCAAAAGGACAAAGAGTGTGTACTCACTTAGAAGTTGATATTAGCTGTAAAGTAAAGGATTATCCTCCTCCAGTTCACAGATCCAGAAAGGCTAAGTAAAAAAGGAGAGCTTAATGGGGGATGCAAAGGTCTCCCTGGGAAGACCGAATAGAGCAGATTTCAAGGGGGGACTGGGAGTGAGTGAGTTGGAAACAGGAAAGAACAGGTGAGGCAGAGTGAGGCAGAATGGGAGAGATGACTGGATTCAGAGTGCATTTTGGGGGTAGGTGGAAATCTAGTGTAAAAAAAAAAAAAAAACTCTATGGAATTAGTGAGAGTAACCCTGGCAAAGATTCCTAGTAATGGGGCATGTGGAGCCTGAACCGTCCATCTTCTGTAAAATATTTTAAAAGATTCTCTTTGCTAATTCCTCACTGAAGGAGACTAATGCTATAAGACCTCACAATCAAGGTTGTACTAGTTTCTAGTACCACTTCCACAGAAAGGAGCCAAAATAAGGTGCTGAGAATTATCAATAATTTCAGGTCTTAGTTTGGGATGTCTTGTGTTAGAAAGCAAGGAAATACCAGAAGAGATGGGCACATGGGAAGAGTTCACAGAACAACTGCTTGACTGGTTAGTGGAGAAAATATAGATATCAAAAGTTACACTAGTGGGTTACATATAGCACACTGTATTATCCGAAACTGATAAGGACATTTGGACTAATACAGACTTCAGGAAGTTTCTCTTGGTGACTCATTGGAGTCCTCAGATTGCCAATGCTATGACATAACAATGCAAAAAGGAGATATCCTTAGTTAAAGATGAGTGAATTGTATATGATCCATGCTAAGAGCATGGATTTTAAAGACATAGTTAGCAAGCATGTCTTTATAGTCAAGGAAATCTGTCCTGAGATTCTCAATAAGACAATAGCACATCAGCAGTAAATGTTCTGGTTGCAATAATGTTGTTGGTTTGTTTCCTGGCCTGAAAATGTGTTTATGTATTAAATGTATAAATAAAAATTACAGAAGTGATTTTAAAACTTGTTTTCTCTGAGTATGTGTTAATATAATGCTAACAGAAAGCAAAGATGTCTGTCTGAATACACTAGAAATGTACTGCTAGAAACTTCCATCTGCAATCAGTATAAATTCATCAAAGTATAGCTATATAAAAAGAAAAAGTAAAAAAATCAATGGAGTTTTCTAATTGTCTTCCAGTGTGTTTATATGCTTGCATTCTTTAGACTCTTTCCTCTTAAGAGAAAAGATTGTAGTTATTCCTTACAGAGGTCAATGAAACCAATGGGAGCATTTATGTGTGGTTCAGTTTGTTTATTTTATTAATTATTTGCCTTTCTGCAGATGAGTGTGGCAGGAAACATATTACAGGAATTTTAAAAGAGAAGGACAAAGTAATAGCAACAAATTTCAATGACTTAATTTATGAAAAACATAGAAGAAATTATAGGCAGAACACAGATAATTGAATTTTTGTTGTCTACACTGGGGTGATATTTCATTCCCTGGTCTTGCTATCTTAGAAGAGGACTAAATATAATGTGTAGCTCTGAGGAAGCAGCTGCAAGCCTTCATATCCCACTTTACTTGCCAATATTTTATGACCAAACAGATGTGCATGCAAATCGCACCTGCTCACCCTCCAGAAGCTGTGCTTCAGTCAAACACTTGGAAATAACTTCTGCCTTGAAGATAGAAAATGTCCTAAAGAATCTTGAAGGCCGGACAATGAAGGTGTCAGCAGCTCCCGACCAAGGGCACAGTTGAGACATATGGTCACATTTTCACGGTTTCATGGGACTCCAGGGAGCACTGGATAACCAATCAATGAAAACCTATTAGATGAGAAAATAAGGCCAGAGAATGTGCAGGGAACAATGAGAGGCAGCTTGCCCTGCAGATGCTGTTCAGAAAAGTTGAGAATGGCAACAGCCTTGTTGATATCCTAACAGCTCACTGCATTTTGAAAGTCAGAGTTGCCTTCAGAGAAGATGAAAGGTATTGTACTTGGTGTTAGCTGTTTTGATTCCTCCTAAAGTATTTTTGTTTGGTTTATCCAATATATCACAACTTGGAAGAGAAGACTGATACTCTTTCTGTAATAGTGTAGTAATAAGGAGAGACTTGCTTCATTTTGTAATATTAGCTGTGCTATGTCAGACTCTGAGACTTTTCTTCTCTCACATGACAGCCTCTTGCTATTTCTTCCTGGTTATTTGGTACTGGCTGGAATTTATTGAGATATACTTGAGAACAGCACAATTATTTTTCATTGCATTCTTTGCAGACTGTGATGATTTATTGTTGCTGATAGCGACTCAACTATCCCTGCTGCATCTGCCTTTTATAAACACAGAAACCAAACTTATGGTGGTCCTCCAGTCTCCCAGCTGACGATCTCTCTGCTGGTCCCAATCATATGCTGTTAAGGACTTCACATCTTTTATATTTAGTTTTGATTTCCTAGTAAAGTCTTTGCCACACAATTATGTTTGACCTCTAAATTTTTATCAATGTACGAAACACATAAGAAAGCTAAACACATTATAAGCTTGAATATTCTGAAAAACATCACATAAATATACCCAGTAACTGAAATACAGACAGAAAATGGCAGACTACTCTGATCCCTTTGGGATTCTACCTACAACTTGTGTTTATAATCACAGTCCTATTTTTTTTTAAAGATTTGCTCAATTTTCTCTACTTTTGAAAACTTTTGAATATTTCTGTCTACCTTTATTTTTTAAAAATTTCTATGCTACAGAGCATTCTGTAGAACTGCTTCTTCTACCCTAAGGTTGGGACTTAATTCTTAAGCTCTTGCATATAGAAGTGTTATGCTTAGCTTTGTAAATGCTTTGGATGAACATGCCATTCTTTTGGGTATATATCTATAAAGAGAATCCTTAGATAGAGTAGATAGTCTGTAGGATATTCTTGATTGTAGAATTGCAGGAATGTACCTGACTAAACTGTCTCTTAGAAAGGTCTTTCTTAATATCAAGGACATAATCCTGTTGACAATACTCTCAAATCCCATCCCTACCCTAATACACACCCCTTGGAATAAACATAGCCAAGATAACAATAGACTTCCACAATGAAATGTTTAAAACCAAAGGAAGAAATTAAGGAAAACACTAGAACATGTGCTACTATTCAATGCTTTTGGAAGAAAAGAATTGATTGTAAAAATGACCAAAAGTAATCTACAGATTCAATAGAATTCCAATCAAAATTGAAACTATATTCTTCACAGAAATGGAAAAACTAATCTTACAATTGATGTGGTATCTTAGGGTTTTACTGCTGTGAAAAGACACCATGATCAAGGCAAGTCTTATAAAGGACAACATTTAATTGGGGCTGGCTTACAGATTCAGAGGTTCAGTCCATTATCATTAAGGCGGGAACATGGCAGGCATGCATGTTCTATAGGAGGCAGGAGGAGCTGAGAGTTCTACATCTTCACTTGAAAGCTGCTAACAGGATACTGGCTTCCAGGCAGCTAGGATGAGTGTCTTAAAGCCCACACCCACAGTGACACACCTCTTCTAACAAGGCCACACCTACTCCAACAAAGCCACACTTTCTAATAGTGCCACTCTCTGGGATGAGCATATACAAACCATCACATATGGAAACACAAAAGACCTTGCCTAACAATAGCAATCTTGGGCAAAAAAGAATAATGCTGTAGGTATCACTATACTTAATAACATGTTAAACTACAGAGCCATAGTGGCAAAACAGAAAGGTACCAAGGCAAAACCAGATTATGTGAATCACTGGAATGGAACAGAAGACTCCTAATTCAGGGTATGCAACTACAACTAACTGAGTTTTGACCAAGAGATCAATAGTACATACACATCAGGGGTCAGACAACAACTTTGACAAATGGTGCTGGAAAACATGGTAATTCACATGCTGAACAATGTAACAAGATCTTTATGTCTCACCCTGAAAATCAACTCCAAGTAGATCAAAGACCTTGATGTTAAACTGCTGAAACTCCTGGCAGAAAAATTAGGATGCACTATAAGATACACAAGTAGTGAATGGCTCTCTAAATTGGGCTCCATTTGTTTAGGAAATAAGGTCAAACACTGAAAAATGCGATTTCATGAAAGTATAAATTTCTGAAAAGCAGAAGAAAACTGTCAGTCAAATGATGAGGCAGCCTACAGAATAGGAGACTATCTTTAACAGCTATACACCTGATAGGAAATTAATATCTAGGACAAACAAAGAACCAAAATATGAAATACTCAGAAAATTGCACTTAGAATTTTCAAAATAAGAAACACAAATGACTATTAAATGCCTTTAAAAATATTCTACACCATTACCTATCAGGAGATTGAAAATTGAAACTAGTTAGAGATTCCATCTCATCCTAGTCAGCATAGCTACCAGGTAAAGAACAGAACAAAAAAACTTCCCCACCCCAAACAAGCAAACCAACAAACCAACAAACCAAAAAACAGACAGCAACAGCAAAATGATGATATAAGTGATAGTGAGTAAAGGAGAAACATTTTTCTTTATGCAATTGGTTTGTTTTTACCATACAATGTACTTTGGTAGTGATGTTTTGTCTCCACCAATTCCTTCCAGATCACCCACACTTCCCTATCCAATATTATGCTCTTCCTCTTTTTCTTAAAAAAGAAAACAAAAGCAAAACCCCCAAACAAAGAAAAGTTGTACTAACAACAACAAAACAAAAAAAATTCAGACAGTCCCCCCCATAAAAATGAAAATCAAACTAAACAAGGAAAATGTTAACAAGACAAAAATGCCCCCAAAGAAAGTTGAGAGAGAAAAGTCTACAAAAATACCATTGAGTTTGTTTTGTGTTGGCCAACCGCTTCTGGGATTTTGGCCTGGCCTCAAGTGGGGTTAATATATCCAGGGAGACTCGATTGGAGAAGACTGAGTTTTCCTTTGCTGGCCAGTACCAATTGCCAATGACTTCTTCATTAGGGGTGGGAGCCCATGGATGATTCCCCTGTCAGTGGCAGGCCCCACATGTGGCTTGAACCCGTGCAGACCTTGTTTGTGCTGCTACAGTCTGAGTTCACGCGTGTATCAATCATGTTGTATCTGGAAGGCACTATTGGAATCATCTATCACCTCTGACTTACAATCTTTCCACCTCATCTTCTATATAGATCCCTGCACCTTGAGGGAAGGACATTGATAAAGACATTCTATTTAGGGCCAAGTGCTCCTAAGTCCCTCATTCTTTGCACATTATTCAGTCGTCCATCTCTGTGCTAATTACCATCTACTGCAAGAAGCTTCTTGGGTAAGGGCTGCGTGATGTACTGACTTAGAATGCCATTAGGAGTCATTCTATTGCTATACTCCTTCAGCAGAATAACAGTATTTGATTTTCCCTGTCAGGTTCTTGGCCACTTTATCAGGTACAGGTTCCATCTCATGGAGTGATCCTTAAGTCCGATCAGAAAGTGGTTGTGATTTCCCATAACACTGCTGCCACCATTGTACCAGTATACATTTCAGGAGGGTCACTTACAGGGATTGTAGCTGTAGGTGATAGAAATCTGGGATGGTGATACCTCCAGTAGTCCTTTTATTAGTCATGATTTAATGTTAGCTATCCAGGACTTTCTGTTTCTATCTGAAGTTGAAATTTTCAATTGTTGTAAAGAATTGTGTTGGAATTTTTATGGGGATTACACTGAACCTTTAGATTGCTTTTGGTAGAATGGGCATTTTTACAATATTAAGTCCTAGTAAGTCAGTGGGTAGGAGAATGAATTGGAATGTGCCAGGAGAAAAGGAGCTTGGGAAAGAGCTAGAGAGATCATACCTACACCAAGAGGTGGAGTCTCCGGGGAATGAAGATGTTGTGGGAGGAAAGGTTCCTACAAGCAGGCTGCAGTAAGACAAAGAGTAAGTCTAGAGAGACAAAGATGTTAGGGCTTAGGGAACCCTGAGTCTGGACCAAGAGGTGGAATCCTTAGTAAAGGAGGTAGGAGGAGGGGGCTCCTGCCAGCAGGCCACTACAGATCTAATAGTATGTCTGGACCACAAAAGCTCTGTTTAGCAGAGGAGATGATTCTTGCAGAGATTCATATCTGGTCCAAGTGCTGAGAAGAAGTGGTTGTTGAATACTCAGCCAGAAATGGAATACCCTCTCTCACCTAAAGCCCAGGAATCATTATATAAATGAGGACAGAAAGAGTATATGGAGGTTGTAGAGGAATGCAATTTCAGACATATTGCTACAATGGTGGTCTGCAGAAGACTAAGTCATTAAACTTTCCATAATGGATGGAGGAGATACCCAGGAAGTTACATCACTCCGGGGTGTCTCTTGACTGTTAATTCTTTCTGTGGGAGTGGGTGTCATTTTCTTTGATAGTGTGGCCACCCCAGGATCAGTTGGGAGGAAGAGGTTCAGAGGGAAAACAGTGGGTGCAACAGAGATTAATGTCAGGTAAATGTAAGCACAATATATTGTGTGCATATATGAAATTGTCAAAAATAAAAGACAACAACAAAAGCTGTAACTATTAAAAAAGAAAGAAAGGTCTTTATCATAACACTCAATGAAGAGATCAAAGATGACGAAATGATTTAGGTGAGGACTGATGCTATTTGAAGTAATGATTTCAGTGCAGTAGAAATAAAGAGACAAATAGGAAAGCTATTTATGAGAAAAACCCAATTTGATACTGGGGGACAGGGTGACTTATTAAGCATCTGAATGGATATTGATTGATACAATGCATCAATATTAATCAAGCAATAATGTATATTGGCATAATAGTCAATATTAAGCATATTTATACCTAATACATGATAATTTCAGTTAATAAACATTAGTTGTGTTATATTTAGTTAGTGTTTTGTTACAATTTCTAACAAAGATGCCAAAAAACAGAATCAGGGTGACTGGAGCTGTGGCTCAGTCGTTAAGCACATATTGCTTTCTCAGGGCATGTAGAGTTCAGGTCCCCACATCCAGTGGTTCACAGCTGCCTAACTTTGGCTTTAAGGGATTTGATGCTGTCTTCTAGCCTCTGAGGACACCCACACTCACATGTACATATCCCCCTATGTATGCATAGCAATTATATGGATCAATTAACATTTGTGTACATAAAACTGGGATAGTTATCTTACTTAGCAGCTTTAACCTAGGCCTACCCATTCCCCAATGCTGTTTTTGATTTAAAATAGAGATATTAGCATGCTTAACTCTTACCACAAATATATTCCAATGCTGCCTAACAAACCCGCCCTAATCTTTTACTGATAAGTATCCCACATTGTTTTTTAGGGCCTCAAAGTTTATGCTAAGATAAAGTGCCTGCTGATAAGATTCTGCTACCTGCTCTTGGCTTCTAAGATATAAACCTCCGATTACCTTGGAAACAAAGCTGCAGTATAAAAACCTACAGCTTTGGTTTTGCAGAGTGGAGATTATTGTTATCCACCATCTGTACTTAGCGCCACAGCAGCTTCTACGGGCACTGTGGTACTCTGGAGAAGCCATGATTTTCCATCCTGCTGTGTGTGTGTGTGTGTGTGTGTGTATGCGCGTGTGTGTGCACATGTGTATGTGTGTGTGCATGTGTGTGTGTGCATGTATCCACATGTGTATATGCATGGATTCACGTGTGTTTATACATGTGTGTGCGTGTTTGTGTGGGTGTTCATATTCAGAGAAAACTAGAAAGACTATGTTTCCCCCTGTCCTTTTTCCTTGTTTTCAGATATGCAGGCTGTGTGATAAAGGTTGGGGACAACCTTTGAGGATAAAAACATGGAACACAAATGCAGATGTCTTCATAACTGAGATCAGGATTGCAGAGAGACACTTTTAGAGAACGCTTTATATCAGCCAATTCGCTTCCAAGCAGCCCACCCCCATCATGGCCTGCCCATTTCCTCCTTTCTTCCTTTACATAGGAACCCTGCATTATTCAATGTCTTTATGTAGTAATACAATAAAATAAAAAATATGACAGCAGAGCCAGCTAATGTTATTGTGAAATCATATTCACCACCTATAAAGTGGTGAATGTACATACATATACAGTACATACACTGATTTACTGATCTTTTCTGATGCACAAAAGGACTTGAGATTAGATCTATGCTAAAACATGGTGCTCACTCAACTAAATTCCCACTCCCATGCCCATGCTCCCTGGTTACCAGGTTGCAGAAAATTGTCATACAATGCTACTTTGGCCTTTCAAACTCAGATGGAAAGGGTGTCTTTTTAAAAAATACTTAGGACTGATCCACATGTTTAGTTGTTGTTGCTTTGTGAGGCCCAAGGAGACTGAAGGGATAAAAGTGTTTTAGGACTCCAAGGTTTCTTCTTCATGGAACATTTTTTTTTTTTTTCTGGTTGTGTGGAAGGGTCATGCAGATGTGAAACAGCAATCATGTCTTGTTATACTCTGAAGACTCAGTAGAAGTGTTTTGTTTACTAAAACAGCAAAAAGGTGGGCAGACACATAGCCAGAGTATAAAAATGATAAAGCTAAGCCCCAGATAATAGCATCAACACAGGGCGTAACGCTCAGACTGCAATAAAATGCATTGGAAAATCATTTCCAAACCCTCACTCACGGCTGAAATACTCTCTGTGTATTTTACAATTCTTTCCATGAGACGTGAAAATTATCAAGTAAAATGAATGAAATCCCAGAGTACCTATTTACTGAGGTTAGGCACAGTCTCTTCATGCTGGATTTACTGGCAGTGAAGGATGAGCCAGATATTGTTGAAATAGACTCGGGAGCGAGTTGACATCCAGGGCTATTGGTGCGTAGCCACAACTGTGGTCCATTCCTGGGTTGTTGGCACTTCCCTCAGAACAGGCCTCTGGTCATATTGCTGTCATCACACCTGAGCAGTTGGCAATGGCAGCTGGAAACAGGATTACAGGCATTAGGGAGAGGTGTGCTGAGTCAATAGGAGCACATCAGTGGGAGCAAGCTTCCTCCACTACATATATGTGTGAGTCCTGCCTGTGTCTAAATCTGTCTCCTACTCTGCTCTTTCTCTGTCTCTAGAAAATCTCCCTATAAATATATATATTTCTGCAAATATCAAGGGAAAGGCATAAAGATTGAATGCTCTGAGTGTGCTTTATTCTGCATTCCTTTTCATGCAGGGGCTTGGTTTGGTTGGTGGTGTCTGTTTTGATTTGTCGGCTATTTATTTTTGCTCAAATTTGTTTTAGCTTTAAGCCTTTGCTTTCTGATGTTGTGCATTAACATCTGAAAGGGAGAAACACATGGGATTGTATTTTTTTTCAAGAAAGTGGTGATATGAATTCTCAAATATTTGACAAAATGCTTTAGACCTGTGAGAGCCAGTCTGCTTCAATGACATAGATGATTATATGTCGTGTGAATTCCTCTTTTCAAGGGTACATTTTTTGCTGCTAAAGACATGTCTTAATCAGTAAGTGAGAAAAACATTTTTCCTGTATGCATGTGACTTGTATTTACCCATGAATTTCTTGATGCGTTTTGTCAGAAAGTATTCTTACTGTACACATACAGTAAGAATAGCATGCCTTGATATATGGATTTCCTGAACCGATTTGGACGATAGAACATTATCATTGAGGATTTCTACAAGTCTCAGAAATATTTATAATAGGATCAGTATTTTCACCTCAGCTGTATTCATTAGTGTTAACCATATCAGGTAGTAGGCTGTCTATGAACCTGAGAATGTGTCCAAGCTGTGAAAAGCAAGAGGACTTAGAGAAGTGAGTCTCTACTCAGAACCAGCTCCAAACTTGCCTCCAAACCACTCACATCCTTTCTTTCCTGCACATATTATATGCTACATCCATTTATCTCTATTGATGTAACTAGCCTTTTACACAATAAAAAAAAAAAACCCACCCTAATACATGATATACATTTGTTCACCCACATACCCGTTGATTCAGCTAACTACTAAAGGTTGAAGCCAGGGTCTTGCATGTACCATACAGTGTTGTATTGCAGGTATCTGCCAGCTCTCTTGAAGTTTTAGTTTGGAGACAAGGCCTCAAGAACTTGCTCAGGCTAGCTTCAATCCTCCTGCCTCAGCCACGTTAAGGAGCATTTGTGATTCAAACATATATTATCAAACTGATATTCCCAGAAGTTGCAAAAACTTAGGCCCACTTTCCCCTCTCATTAAGCAAAACAAAACAAAACAAAAACCCCAAGCCTTTCTAGTATTTTCCAAGTTAATAAAACTTAGTCTTCATTTTACTTTAATCTTATTTCCCCGTGACTGATGCACACCATTTCAAATCGTGAGCTACTTACAGTGACTGGTGATTAATGTTTTCATTTGAACCTTCTCAAATACCCACAGATGTTCCCATCACCCCAGCTCTGGACCGGAAGCCATGTACAGGTTGTGCACAGGGCTCTGTAGACACTTAGCGCTTCCTGATCGCTTGAGCTCTGCTTTGGCTTATTCACAATGACACCTATCACTTACCTGTGTTGAGTTGAAGACTTCATCATTTCGTTCCCTAATGATAGTCCCTAAGTTATCATCTTATTAGGACAACCATTTCTCTATACTTCCCAAGTCTACCTTCCATTACTAATCGGTATAGAAGTTTCTAGCATCCAGAGGAAGCCTCTTCCATTCAAAGAGCCCTCATATCTTTGTTTTCTTATAAAAATTGTCCTATACTGCTGTTGTAGAGCAGGCTGAGACACAAATGTAAAGGTACATTTTAATAGATATTCTTGTCTTTACATAACTTCCCTTGTTGGGCTGTGTGCTTATCTTACTTCTGGGATGCCAGAGCGTCGCAGGCAGGTCGATCGATCAGGGGACATTGGACATGATATGATTGAACTTTAAAGGTTCTGAGAGGTTCGGAGGGGCTCTGTCCTGGCAGGGAAGTTCAAAGTGTTACAACTCTCCGGGTGGGAAGCTAGGGCGGGGCAGGCAGCCAGATCTCTTTGGCTTTGCTTGCAGTCCCATGCAAGTGGCAGGAGTAGAGATGAGCCCTGGCAGGCAAGCAGCTAGAAGCCATAGCCTGAGGCACTAAGCAAGTGGTGAGATAGAGCGGCAACCAGCGGCTGGTAGTTGCAGCCGCTGTGGCAGGAGCTTGAGCCAGCCATGCTGGACAGGGCTGAGGTCCAGTCCGGAATCTTACTCTTCCCTGGAGTGTTACAACTCAACAAAACAGCCACCCTCAGAGGATTCTTGGTGAAATGACTCGTCCACTTTAATCCATGCAGATAGAGACTGTGCGGATAGAGATGGTATAAACATTTTGGGGATAAGATGGAATCCATGACTAGATGCTCACCATTGGCTCAGTCTGAGAAGTTGGGGAAACTCTATTTGCATGGGGAAGGACTTCAGGTGTTGTCCCTATGTGACTGGTTGTCATGGTCCGTCAATGAAGAGTTGTGGTTATGTATCCCAGATCAGGTAGGCCCTGGCTGGAGCTGGTTCCAACACCTGCCATTCTGGATGATGAGAATTCCTGGGGTTTTGGAAACTGTTTCAATCTTACAGCGTCTTCTGTCTTGTGGCACAGTCCACCTGCTCCACATTCCAGTTCATTTAACGCTCTACAAGGAGAATATACTTTCCAGAATTCCACAGTAAAAGAGTGTATCTAACCACAACAAAGTCAAAGGGAGTAGGTCTTTAATATGTAGTTGGGCCTAATTTAAACGGGTGGGATCTGTTTTATACTGTTTACCTAACCATCCCCCAAGAGCCCCTTTGATTTCCTATGAACGTTTATGCATTTTAGACTCATTTGTTTAGCGGGCCATGTTTCCACTGAAAACCATAATGGGAGTTTCCTGTTAGCATTTGTCAGATTAGCTTGTCAGATGAACTGTAAATGTGTAAAACAAGGAATCCTCACAGTGGGAGGACAGGATTTCCCTGAGATGACCTGCAGGGCTGGGATTTCTTTTCTTTTCTTTTCTTTTTTTCCCCCTCTGGGGAAACTAATCTTTTATTTAACTTTTTTTTTTTTTCTGGGCCTTTCAGTGTTTTATTTATTTATTTTTAAATTAGGTATTTTCTTTATTTACATGTAAATTTCTCCTTTCCCAGTTTCCCCTCCAAAAACCAACCAACCAACCAACCAAACAAACAAAAACAACAAAAACAAACTCCTGTTGCCTCCCCCATCCCCATGCCTGCCACCCCACCCTCTCCCACTTATTGGCCCTGGCATTCCCCTACACTGGGGCCCAGAACCTTCACAGGGCCGAGGACCTCTCCTCCTATTGATGATCAGCTTTGCAATCTTCTACTATACACTTGCCACCATAAATTGAAGTACACGGACACTTCTGCAGAGCTTCCTGCCAGAAAGAACAGAAGGTTTTGGGGAGTCATGGAGTTGGCTTGGCCTGGCTGCCTTGAGTGGTGTGGCATCACAGGTTTTTCACCTTGAGCGGCATGTGTCATAGGTTTTTCAGGTTACATCCTTGGCTCCTGGGGCACAATGTGCCTCTCCGTTCTGGACAGACCAGTGCACTCCCTCAGGCAGTGAAGCATTAGGCGCCTTTGTGTTTCTCAGACTTTCCCCTCAGTAGTCAAGAAAACATGGAGACTTGACAGGACAGTTGGTTTTGGATGTTAATTTTGTGAACCCTGGATAGCCAGCAAACTTCATTGTAACCTGGCAACTACAACTGTATTGATCTTGGCAATTGACATTTCATTCTGTTTCTGATAAGGTTATAAAAAGTCTGATTTTTCTCAATAAGATTGCCACAGCTTGAGTTTTGCTGTGGATTCTTCAACTGACCTGGATACATTCCTTGAGGCCATACGGGTGAGGCCTTACCGGGTGACCTTGGCCTGGTAAGCAAGCACAGCAGCTTCCAGAATGCTGCGGGATATTTACTTTTAAAAAATCACTTTTTTTTTTTTATTTAAAAAAAAGTGAAAAAAAAAAAAAAGTCAGGTTGGTAGGGCCTAGAAAGAGGTCATCAGGTCACAGGGATATGTTGTGGGTCACATGTGACTTCCTGCTAGTTTGACTCTCTTGAGAGGACTGTTAGAAAAGGAGTGAACCTGAGTCATATAAGACAGTGTGTTCCACACACTCCCACCGTGGCATTGCCAACATCCACCCGCCTCTTTGGAGGCCGCACAACGGAGCCTCAAGTCTTTCGTGTTTCCAAACTGTGAGCTGAATAAGCATCTCTTTTTTTTCATAAAAAAATACTCCTTTAGTTTTTGAGATTATCATTGAATTACATTATCTCTCACTACTTCCCTTTTCTCCTTCTCAATCCCCCAATATAC
>JADRCD010218031.1:9854-25501 GCA_019843815.1 Montemys delectorum | reverse complement strand
ACCAACCAACCAACCAACCAACCACCAACCAACCAACCAACCAACCAACCACCAACCAACCACCAACCAACCAACCAACCAACCAACCAAAAAAGAACTAGTACTATTCTTGCAGAGAATTTGAGTTTGGGTCCTACCATTCACCTCAAGTGGCTCACAATGCCTATAACTTCAGCTCCAGGAAATTGTGCACCTCTGGACTCGAACATCTGTACTTACATTCACACAGACACACAGACACAGACACAGACACAGACACAGACACACACACACACACACACACACACACACACACACTATTTAAAATGAAATAAATTTTTTTTTTAATTAAGAAAAACTGTGTGTGTGAGTGTTTTGTCTGTGTGTCTGTGCACCACATGTGTGTCTGGTGCTTGAGGAGGCCAGAAAGAGCATCATAATCAATAGAACTAGTGTTACAAATGCTTGTGGGTTACATATGGGTGCTGAAAGCTGAAACCAGGTCTTGTGGAAGAGAAGCCAGTGCTCTTGATTCTGAGCCCTCTCTCTAGGGACGCCCCAATACACACCTGGCCTCAGCAGCTGTCCTTAACTGTGCATAGAGAGACTCCATAACCCTTCCCTGCCAAAGCTGCCAAGTTCTGCTGCTCACTGGGGCTGAACAGGATCCCCTCATTCAAATATCTTTTCTTTTTGCTTTTTCTTTTTTATTGGATATTTTCTTTATTTACATTTCAAATGTTATCCCCTTTCCCGGTTTCCTCCCACTCCTGGAAACCCCTATCCCATCCTCCCTCCCCCTGCTTCTATGAGGGTGTTTCCTCCAGCCACACCCGCTCACTCCAGAGACTGTCCCACCTGGGGATTCATCCCATATACAGTTACCAAACCCAGACATTATTGTGGATGCCAAGAAGTGCATGCTGAAAGGATCCTCATATGGCTGCATCCTGAGAGGCCCTGCCAGAGCCTGACAAATACAGGGGCGGATGCTTGCAGCCAACCATTGGACTGAACACAGGGTCCCCAATAGAGGAGTTAGAGATAGGACTGAAGGAGTTGAAGGGGTTTGTCACCCCATAAGAAGAACAACAATATCAACCAACCAGACCCCCAGAGCTCCCAGGGACTAAGCTATCAACAAAGGAGTACACATAGCTCCAGCTGCATATGTAGCAGAGGATGGCCTTGTCAGGCATCAATGAGGAGAGGTCCTTGGTCCTATGAAGGCTCAAATACATTTTCATCAGCTTTCTGGTATTGGTGGTTTTCTTTGTTGCTTAAGTTTTTCTTTAATTCCTTTTCACAAGTTGGAAATTTAGCTGGGTGGGGTCTTGCCCTAAGGTAACCATTCCCTTTATTCCATTTAGCATCAGGCTTTTCTTTAAACCTTTTATCTCTTTGAGCACTGTGACATGGCTCCAATATTCCACATTCTATGGCTCCCTTTTCCTCAATCTGTACATGTTGTATTTTTCCTTGCCCAATCTACATAAGAATGACCATTAATAACCACATGACACAGTCAATACTAGGCTGTCTTGAAATTTCTTGCTAATGCCATTAATCCAAAACTCTTCATTTAGCCTCAGGCAGATTAAAGGGCAAAATGCAGTCATATTCTTTGCCAAAATACCACAAGAATGGTCTCCAGGTCACTTACTCTCCTCTGAAACCTCTTGAGCTGGGCCCCCACATTTCAAATCACCCTTAGTACTGTCACCCATGTTCCTACTTGCATGGCCTATGCCTCAAGGTTTCATTACTGTGAAGAGACACCATCATGAAGGCAACTCCTTTTTTTTTTTTTTTAAAGATTTATTTACTTATTTTATGTATATGAGTACACTGTAGCTGTCTTCAGACACACCAGAAGAGTGCATCAGATCCCATTATAGACAGTTGTGAGCCACCATGTGGTTGCTGGGAATTGAACTCAGGATCTCTGGAAGAGCAGTCAGTGCTCTTAATCACTGAGCCATCTCTTCAGCCCTCAAGGCAACTAACTCTTATAAAGACAAACAATTAATTGAGGTTGGCTTACAATTTCAGAGGTTTGGTCCGCTACCATCATGGTGGGAAGCATGGCAGGATGTAGGCCAACATGGTGCTAGAGGAGCCAAGAGTTCTACATCTTGATCCACAGGTAGCAGAAGGAGACTGTGTACCACACTGGGCTGAGCTTAAGCTAATAATACTGCACCTACTCCAACAAGGCCACACCTCTACAGTGCCACTCCCTATGGGCCAAGCATTCAAATACATGAGTCTATGGAGGCCATACCTAATTAAACCACCACAGCTTGTTAAGTTCCACTTAGAACATTCAACTGCTTTCCTAATCCAAAACCCCAAAGTCCTCATTCCGTCAACAAGCAGCACAGTTAGGACTGACACAGCAGTACTCTGCTCCCTGGTACCAATTTCTGCCTTAGTTAGTGTTCTATTGCTATGAAAAGACACCATGACCACAGCATCTCTTATAAAAGAAAACACTTAATTGGGGCTTGCTTACAGTTTCAGAGGTTTAGTCTACTGTTATCATACTGAAGAGCAAGGTGGCCTGCAGGCAGACATTAACTGAGTTTAATATCTAGATGCACAGGCAGTAGGAAAAATAAAGGCACTAGATCTATCCTGAGCTTTTGAAACCTTAGAGCCCACCCCTAGTGACACACTTCCTCCAACAAGACACACTACTCCAATAAGGCCACATTTCTTTTCTTTTTTAAGATTTATTTTTTATGTATGTGAGAATACTATCACTGTCTTCAGACACACTAGAAGAGGGCATCAGATATAGTTACAGATGGTTGTGAGCCACCATGTGGTTGCTGGGAATTGAACTCAGGACCTTTGGAAGAGCAGTCAATGCTCTTAACCACTGAGCTATCTCTCCAGCCCAAGGCTACATTTCTAATCCTTCTCAAGTAGTGTCACTCCTTGATGACTAAACATTCAAATACATGAGTGTATGGAGGCCACTTACTCAAATGACCTCAGGTGGCTTCAGGTTTTCGTTATTGAATGAGACAAGATTTCTCTGGGTAGTTCTGGCTGTCCTAGAACTTTCTTTATAGGTCACGCTGGCCTCAAATTTAGAGATCCAGCTGACTCTGCCTCCTGAGTGCTGGTACTAAAGCCATGCACCACCATGCCCACTGCAAGTCTTTGTTATTTCAAACAATGCTATGAATTAACCTTTGTCATTTTATTTAATTTTATCTTTAGAGTTCATTTCTATAAGTAAAATCCAGGATTCAAAAGGAGATTGTGGGGCATTTACCCATTGAGCCATCTCATAATACCTTAACAAAAATGTCAATGAACATCTAGAACCTAATACTAGTATTAGGTATTATAAAAAGCATGGTTTTTTTGTTTTGTTTTTCGAGACAGGGTTTCTCTGTGTAGCCCTGGCTGTCCTGGAGTCACTCTGTAGACCAGGCTGGCCTCGAACTCAGAAATCCACCTGCCTCTGTCTCCCAAGTGCTGGGATTAAAGACGTGTGCCACCACTGCCTGGCCCAAGCATGGTATTTTTGAGTCAATAGATACTGCTCCTGCCTCTGTTTACTGTCTACTTGATAAAAGGCTCAATTGAACAATACACACGTGAAAGCAATATTAAAGAGAGTAATAAGGTTCTATATAAGATACTAAGAAAAAAATTGATTTTTGTTAGGGAGGTGAGATAAAGCTTTTGTTAAAATTCAAGTGAATAGTTTGCATTTCCTCTTGGTGAAGCATGAGAAGTGGAATATGACAAGGAACACAGGTAGAAGGAAGAGAGTAAATGGAATCCCCGTGGGACCTGAAAATAAAGGAGACTGCAAGGAAAGCAACCGTGCAAGAGCTTCTCAGACTGGGCGGGGCAGGGGCGGAGTCACTGCTGTAGCAGAGCCTAGGGCTTCTACTGACTTATGACACCACACTGGCTTTTGTCACCTTCTCCTTTTGGTTACAGACACAGGAATTACTTAAACAACCAGAAGGTTATTACATTCTGCTCAGAGGCTCTAGATACATATAATGACATCATCAGACTTGTACTAGGGACATTCTGTTCTTGTTTTTACATTCTTTTCTATTGGTCTAGAAACAAGCAAGGCATCTTTCTTTTTGTTTTTGTGCTTGTTTGTTTGTTTGTTTTTTCAAGACAGGGTTTCTCTGTATAGCCCTGGCTGTTCTGGAATGCACTCTGTAGACCTCATACTTATTCTGTAGACCTCATTCTGGCCTCAAACTTAGAAATCCACCTCCCTCTGCCTCCCAAGTGCTGGGATCAAAGGTGTGCGCCACCACTGCCTGGCAGCAAGGCATCTTTCTTTCTTTTTTTTTTTAAACATTTTTTTTTTTAGATTTATTTTATGTATTTTATGTGTATGAGTACACTGTAGCTGTACAGATGGCCATGAGCCATCATGTGTGTGGCTGCTGAGAATTGAACTCAGGACCTCTTCAGACACACCAGAAGAGGGCATCAGATCTCATTACGGGTGGTTGTGAGTCACCATGTGGTTGCTGGGATCCGAACTCAGGACCTTCAGAAGAGCAGTCAGTTCTTACCTGCTGAGCCATCTCGCCAGCCCCAGCAAGGCATCCTTCAATTTGCAAATAAGCAGTAGTATAATTATATCAGGAAATATTAATTCAAGAAATAAGTGACCTATCCGTTCTTAGAGAAAATGTGGAGGAACCTTGAATGTACATTGCTAAGTGAAAGAAGCCTATTAGAAAGACTACATAGCAGGCAGATAGCAGTATACCTCAACAACATAGCTGGGCTGTGTGCGGTGGACCACACCTTTATCCCAGCACACAAGAGGCGGAGACAAGAGGATCTCTGAGTTGGAGGCCAGCCTGGTCTACAGAGCAACTTCTAGGACAGCCCGGGTTGTAAAGAGAAAACCTTGTTGTGACCTCCCCCAGCCTCAAGTGGGCAGAACCAGACCTTGTCCTTGTCACAAGCAGCTAGCCCATCTATGGTGGTCTTAGGTTAGGTCTATTATTCAGCCAAGCCTGCAACTTCCCTATAGGAGTCATACCCTGTAGAGTTGCTTTACCAGCCTCTGGGACAAAACAACAAGATGCTAATGAGGCCACAAGATCCTGGCATAGTGGGGGATGGGTCCCCTCCCTACATATTCTCAGAGTCTGAAATACACATTGGACCTCGATCAGAAAACTTTGACTTGGTCTCATTATTTTCTCTCTCCATTCGATTCTCTACTTCCAGGCCCCATCTTTTCTTTCAGGAACCTGGTTTGCGTAGCTGCTGGACAGCTACATCTTGTCTTGAAAAACAAAACAAAACAAACAAGAAAGAAAGGCTACATATAAAATGATTCCACTTTGTGATAATGTAGAAAAAGCAAAACTATAGCAATAGTAAAGAAATCAGTGTCTTCAAGGATTGAGGGAGGAAGGGGGATGATGAACAGAGGAATTTAAGAACAGTGAAACCATTCTGTATAGTGCTGTAATAGTGGATACATATTTGCCAGATCTACACTGTTCATCATAAACAGTGGACTTCAATGTAAACTGTGGGCAATGCATTAATAATTAATAATGTTACAATATGAATGCTTTTGATTCAGTAAATAGAACACATTAAGGAGAAAGGTTAGTCTGTGTAAAGGGCAGATGATATAGGGGAACTCCTAGACTATCTGCTCAATTTGTTCTGTAAATCTAAAGCTATTCTAAGCAAGTATATTTACTTAATTTGTGCATGTGTATATGTTTACATGTTCCTGTGTGTACAGGTGTGTGAGAAGGCCACAGGTCAACCTTTAGTGTCATTCATCAGAAGCTGCTTATGTTGTTTCTATTAGAAGCAGATGAACGTAAAATTGGCAAAACAAACAAACAAAACAAACAAACAGTTTGGGGGCTATGAAAATACTTTGGTTTCCACCAACAGCATGTAAGAGTGCATACTTATTCAAATTTTTGTCAAGAATAGGTATTATTATTGAGTAAAAATTAACTTACTGTGGTGGTTTTATATGCTCAGATCAGGGAGTGGCATTATTAGAAGGTGTGGCCCTGTTGAATTAGGCAGGGCCTTGTTGGAGTAGGAATATTACTGTGGATGTGGGCTTTTAAGACCCTCATCCTAGCAGCCTGGAAGTGAATATTCTGCTAGCAGTCTTCAGATGACAATTTAGAACTCTCAGCTCTGCCTGCACCATGCCACCTGGACGCTGCCACGCTCCTGCCTTGATCATAATGGACTGAACCTCTGAACCTATAAGCCAGCCCCAATTAAATGTTTTCCTTTTAAAGACTTGCATTGGTCATGGTGTCTGTTCATAGCAGTAAAACTTTAACTAAGACACTTACTCTAGTTAAAATTTCTTTAATGATTAGCAATACTGTATAGCTTCTTTTTTTTTTTCCAGTGCTAGGGACTGAACCTAGGATCATACACACACTAGGCAAGTGCTTCACCACTGAGCTATATCCAGAAGATAAATTAATTTCTTTCAGTAAGTAGTTTGAATTTGAAATACTGAATACATGTTTAGGGGTTGGTGATATAGCTTAGTTAGTAAACTGCTTGCCAAACATGTATGAAGCCCCGGCTTAGGTCCCCAGCATCACATAAACCTCTAAGAATGATCAGAAGCTCCAGGTCATCTCCAGCAACACAGGAAGTTTAAGGCCAGCCTGGGCTAGAAACCCTGTCTTTTAAAAAAGCTCATAAGTTAATTTATTAAAAAAAAATAAAAGACTAGAAAGCGTTTCCTTTGTTGAACCAATATGTTCATTTTCCCCCTAAGGATAAGCTAGTATTTACTGTTTCTGTTTGCTATGCTCTGTTGATTTTAAATTTACTATATTAGTGATATATAAATTTTTGTGTGGTCAAACGTAACATTTTTTCTTTGTTTTTTTCTTTGCCTATTGAGCTTCAGATCTCTTCTTTTGTTTCTTTTTCTTTTTTAAAAAAAATTATTTTTATTTTAGAACGGTGAGTTATTTAAGTAGCATGGATGTGTTTGCATCACATGCATGCTTGATGCTCATGGAGACTAGAAGAGGGCATTAGATCCCCTGAAACTGTAGTTACAGAGAGCTGTTAGCTGCTATGTGGGTGCTGAGAATTGAAACTGGGTCCTCTGAGTGCTCTTAACCACCAAGTCATTCATCCAATGGACCCCCCTCACTGCCCCCTCCTCAGTGTGTAGAGGTGGTTATGCATATATGCATGTGTGTATACACATGTGTGTGCATATGTGCATTTGAGTGTGGATAGGCTGAAGTGGATGTAAGGTGTCTTCTCCAATCGCTCTCCACTTTGTTTTATGAGACAGAGTATCTCATTGAATGTAGAGCTAGCTCACCACTGGACTGGCTGGCCAACAAGTCCAGAAATGTCTCTTTGTGTCTCCAGGGCAGGCACTATAGGTACATGCTGCAGAGCCTGACTTTTTATATGGGTTCTTGGGGATCAAAATCAGGCAAGCACTTTACACTAACTGAACTATCTCCCTACCCTCACTTCTGTTATTTCTAACATGAAATTATTTTACTACACTCAATGTTTTGCAAGTTATTATTTTCCTAAATATTTTTCCATGACTCAAGGTATTAGATTTCTTTTATTAATCTCACAAAACTTTACTTTGTATACAATCATATAGGGCTAGGTACTAAAGCATCCCGGCTCTGCAGGTGAAGCAGGTGAAGCAGGTGAAGCTGTGTATACTTATGTCACTGAGCCACACCACACGTACATATAACCTGCAGTACTTGAACACTGAGCAACAGTGCATCGCCACAATCTGTGCGGTAACTCACTACCTTGTCCTGCTACGCAAGTTATTCTCATGCCATTTTATTATATGATTCTTCTCTGCAGCACTGCTTGGGATATCTCTTTTAGGTACTAAAAGCCATTTCTCAGAGTCTCCTTTTTACTATTTAGCTTATAGGCTTTGCCTTAAAGTAATACTATGTGAGGCTTTCTGGTGGTTGTTGTTTTTCTGTTTTTTTGTTTGTTTGTTTTGACATGGTTTCTTCGTGTAGTCCTAACTGTCTTGGAACTCATTCTGTAGACCAGGCTAGCCTGGAGCTCAAGAGATCCTCCTGCCTCTGCATCTTAAGTGCTGGGATTAAAGGCATGTATCACCACTGCCCAGCTAACACGTGATTTAAAATACTATGGTCCAAATATATTTTAGTATTTGAAAATTTTAGGTTATCTAATTCTAAAAACAATGTTAAGCAGGAGAAGGAAAAATTGCAGTATTTCTGTTGTTGCAGTGCTGGAGATCAAATCCAGGTCTGTGCGCATCTTAGGCCAGTGCTATAGCGGTGAGCTAAACTCTCACTCCTGAAAAATGCATTTTTAAAATATCCTTACCATACACAGGTGTCTTTCCTGGCAGGATGACAATAATGAGCTGTAGTCCAGAATACGTATTCTTGAGATGCCGGAACATGGGCTCCACGCTGTCTGCTCCCTGTGCGTATTTGCAGAAGCATGGTTGGCCTTGGATGGGCATCCCTGCATCCTTGGAGATCTTCCGAAGCTGGTCTGTGAAACCTCTGAAAGTGAAACCAGAAAAGAGAAAAGCTTTGTCTAGACATCAAAATGTACCAAATATCTTTTGTGTGTGCATAGTATTAAGGATTGAACCCACGGTTTGTGCATGTTCAGCAAGTACTCTACACTGAGCTATATCTCTAGCTCCAGGCCTACCAGCAATGAAAAGTTTTTTATTTTCTTGTTTGTTTTTTGTTATTTTGTCTTTTTTTTTTTTTTCCAGAGCTGAGGACCGAAACCATGGCCTTGTGCTTGCTAGCAAGTGCTCTAACACTGAGCTAAATCCCCAACACCATGAAAAGTTTAAGAAAGAAATGGAAGCTGGATGGTGATGGAGCACGCCTTTAATCCTAGCACTCGAGAGGCAAAGGCAGGTGGATCTCAGAGTTTAAGGGCAACCTAGTTTACAGAGTGAGTTCCAGGACAACCAGGGTTACACAGAGAAACCCTGTCTCAAAATTAAAAAAAAAAAATCATTAACGAAAAAGAAAGAAGAGGAGGAGGAAAGAAGAGGAGGAAGAGGAGGGAGAAGAGGAAGAGGAGGAAAAAGAAATAGGTGAAGCAAAGATCTGTGTTTGCTTGACATAAAAAAGTGACCAGATTACTAAAGTTAAAGGCAACAGCCGGTACCAGTAACCTATAGTAGCCTCCCTTTGTCCTTTGTGGATTTGTTCAAAGATTCCCCAGTGGGGCTGGGGAGATGGCTGAGTTGGTAAAAGGTTTGCTATGTCTATCTATTCTGTGGCACTGAGGAGGTGGAGACTGGATCCCTGGGGTTTGCTGGCCAGCTAATCTAACTGAATTAATGACTTCCAGATTCAGTAAGATGCCCTGTCTCAAAAAAGGCAGAAGGTGTTGGAGGAAGATCCCTAAAATCAACTCTGGCCTCAACCTATTTGCACACAAACATAGACACACATGTATACATATATTTTTACATACAGGACTCCCATTGGATGTTTAAAGGTGTGGATGGTACCAGACCCTATAATTTTGATCTCAACCAATGGCTATAATTTTTGAAGTCCCAGGTATAACAAGTAAATTTATACAAACTTCTTTCTCTCTTTCTTTCTCTTTTTTCCTTTCTTTCTTCTTTCCTTTCTTCCCTCTTCCTATTTTTTTTTTTTTAGGCAGAGTTTCTCTGTGTAGCCCTGGTTGTCCTAGATCTCACTCTGTAGACCAGGCTGGCCTTGAACTCAGCGATCCCCTGGCTTCTGCCTCCTGAGTGCTAGGATTAAAGGTGTGCGTCATAACACTCACCTTTATAATTTCAGAATAAAGTACTCATCTTTAATGTACATCGTTGAAACTTCAGCATGCAGTTTTTTCTTTCCTTATTAAGCTGACAACCTTTGTCTTTTCACTTAAATAATTTAATGGGTTCTAAGCCAATGAGAGACCCTGGTGGATAATGCCTGATAACTGACATCTTTGGCTGACTTCTGGCCTGTACACGCAGAAACATGCACATCCACACACATATGCAAATGTGTAGGCACACATGGACACACATACATTGTTGAGACTGGGTCTCGTTAATTTATGATTCTCCTGCCTCAGCCTCCCATGTAACTGGAATGATAGGTGATCCCAGCTGGATGGAAGAAATAGTTTTAAAGGTTCACTAGTTAAATATATTCCATATAGAGGCAACATTTGTTAGAACATGAGATCAATCATTTAAAACTGAAATACAGGACTGGGGTATATAGTTCAGGGACACAGCCTATTGGATGTACAAGGTCCTGGATTCACCCCTAGTGACATAAGAAAATAATTAAAAAAAAAATTTCAAACACAAAAGGTCCCCATACAAAATCAATGAAACACCTTACTTCAGTACTTCTTCTCTGCACTGCCTCTGTGTGGCAAAGCAAGCGATAGCCCACATTTTGATTTCGACTCCTGTGTGGAACTGTTTTCCTCGCATGTCCCACACTCCATGGCTGGGGGTTGCTACTGTCCGGTTCTGGAAGAGAAATGACATGGCAAAATCCAAAAACTTTCCCAAAATATGCATTTCAGGTGAGCTCAAGTAAGCACTTCAAGTTTTGAACTGATCAATTCTTAGTACTCTATGTGGAGTTGACTGTTCTAAATAATTATTATTTATACTGTTAAAACCAAAGAGTCCAATAAGAGGCCAGCAAGATGGCTCAGCAGGTCTTCACAAGATGACTCAGCAGGTCTTCACAAGATGACTCAGCAGGTCTTTACAAGATGGCTCAGCAGGTCTTTACAAGTAGCTTTTGTCCCCTTGCATGCTGACCTGAGTTTGACACCTCATCACACCCAAGAACTCATACAGTGGAAGAAGGGAACCCAACTCCCTCAAGTCACCCTTTGACTTCCACAAGTGTACCCCCAAAATAAATATATACGTAAATGTAAAAAAAAAAATTATGCCAAACTCAACTAAAGAAATTTACCTTGAAACAAACAAAACACCTAATATATTGTTGGAGTGATAAAATAATAAGTTCAAGACTTAGAGTACCATTCTCTCCATACTTAGCAAATTATTTATTTTATGTCTGAGTGCTCTAATACATGTGTACCTGCATGCCAGAAGAGAACATCCAATCCCTTTATAGATGGTCATGAGCCACTATGGCTGGGAATTGAACTCAGGACTTCTAGAAGAGCAGGCAGTGCTCTTAATTGCTGAGCCATCTCTCCAGCCCTAAATCGGCATATTATATGTGTATAATTAGAACGTTACTGATAGGCTTTACCCGTCCTCCGTACTGGAGCATAGGTGCTGGAAGTACGCGTCCGGTCACATGGGCCATTTCATCCCGCACTTTAAACTGAAACTCCTGAACGAATGGATCTGTTTCATAATTTGCACTTCTTACCTAACAACAGAAAAGATTTGTCATTATTCTCAGACTTCCCCTCAACCTCTCACTGTACTTGCTAGAACCTTTACTTTTCTTTCTCTATGCCAACTATATGTTTTGTAATAAGTATAATCAATGGTGCCCTGAGTATAAGGCAGAGAATATTATCCTGCAGATTGTGAGTCAGAGGCTGGAGGGTGTCTAGGAACCCTCAATAACTCACTTAGAACTCAATGTAGACATTAGGTTGAATAAATATACTTCAACTATTTCTGACCCATGAAAATGATGATTTTAAATAATTAAGCAATTTCAGGAGCGAGAAATATCTATTTAAAATGGGATAAGAACCTCTGATCGAGATGATAGTGCACGCCTTAATCCCAGCACTTGGGAAGTAAATCAGGCAGCTCTGAGTTCGAGGCTAGCCTGGTCTACAGAGTGAGTTCCAGGACAGCCAGGGATATACAGAGAAACACTGTCTTGAAAAGTAAAAAACAAACCAACCAAACAAAAAAGAACCTCAGACTGGACAGTCACTGCTTAGTTAGTCAAAACTAAAAGAAACAAACAAAAAAAACCCCTCTGATTATCAACCTTTTTCTAACTACCTGCTTTATAACTTATATAATTTTATTTCAGTATTTTCAGGTTTATTACATCATATATGTTTATTTAAAGAGAAATAGTAAGAACAGATTTTAAAAAGCCAGCATCAGTTATAGATTATAAATTTTATATAACATATCCATGCATAGAGTCAAAGAACTAATACATGGTTCTTCAGCACTATTATCTTACCAAGGTACCCCCCCCTCCCAGCCTCTCCCTCCCTCCCACAATCCTGTCCCCCATACCCTGCTCCCTTGAGTGGCTCACCCTAATGTACTTTAAATCCCACCTAGAATTTTGTACTAACCAATCTGCTAATTTCCTCCTGTCTATCTGGTGCAGATCTTGCTGTGGCCTTAATCATAGTAGAAGTCTGATTGTCTGTGAGTTTCTTGATACACCTTTGCCCAGCCACAATATTACAGACCTAGAAATAGAATAATTTATACAATGTATATATTTTTGTTAGAACTCACTTGCTTAATGCCAATCACATGTTAAATATAATTTTTAACATTTTTAAATTTTAAAATCATTTCTTTTTACTGTATGTTAACGCAAAAAAGTAGAGAACAAATTACACACAATCACATAATTATAGATAGGTAAAAGGTACACAGGATAAAGACTGAAAGAAATGTAGCAAAAATGTAGAATTATGGGTGAACTTTTTTTCTACCATGTTGGCTAGTTTTATGTCAGTTTGACACGAGCTACTGCTATCTCAGCTGAGGGAACTCAATAAAGAAAATACTTCCATAAGATTCTGCTGTAGGGCACTTTCTTAATGAGTGATTGATGGAGAAGGGCCAGCGCATTGTGAATGGTGCCATTCCTATGCTGGCAGTCCTAGGTTCTATAAGAAAGCAGGCTGAGCAAATGATGGGAAGCAAGCCAGTAAGCAGCACCCCTCCATGGCCTCTGCATCAGCTCCTGCCTCCAGGTTCCTGTCCTGATTGAGTTCCTGTCCTGACTTCCTGATGATGAACAGTGATGTGGAAGTGTAAGGTGAATGAACCCTTGGCTCCCCAAGTTGCTCTATGGTACTCTGACCAAGATACATACTATTTTATTTAATGAAATTTTAGAAAAAAAGTAGAATTTAAAAATTGTTCAAATTCTGAGTACAATTTCTGAGTCTCCTAAATACATGTGAGACTCAGAAAAATCATAGGCCATAAAAGTCCCTAAAAGAATGCTAAGGCCAGGGAGATGGCCCTGAGGGCAAAGAGCTTGCTGCATAAGGACCGGAGCTCAGATCCCTAGCATTGTACAAAACTAGGCACAGTGGTACATGCCTGGAACTCCAGTGCTGGGGAAGAGGGAGGGGAAAGGAAGGTAGAGAAACAGGTCCAGCTGATGTTCGGGTTCAATAAGAGACTGTCTCAAAAAAAGATGGATAGCAATATTGAAAGAGTCTTGATGTCATCCTTTGGCCTACACAAACATGCATGCACGTGCATGCGTGTGCACACACACACACACACACACGTGTAAGCACATTCACACTTGCACACACATACAGACAGATGAACAGAAGCTAATCATAAGCAGTGTAAAGACATTACTTCTAGTGGCAGGTATGTATGCTTCTGCTCCTGCCCCACTTGCAGACAGGGAAGATGTGGGTACTTCAGCTGAAGTGTATACTTTTCTCTGAAATACTGAGCTACAGTTCTCTCCACAGTTTGGCCATTTTCTAGCTGTAAAGGAAAACTGGAAAAAAGAAGAGCTGACATGAACAACTCTTATCCCATCATGAGCTGGCCAACTCCCCAGCCCTTACTCAGAGTGCCATGCCTCATGTCACTGCTGTGGTGAACAGCAGCTTCCCTTACGTTTGGTGGCTGGCAGGCCTTCTTGTTACATTACAAACACGGTATTTCCGTCTCATTGTTCCACAATGAGTCACTTCAACCTTCAGACCTGTTCCCAACAAGAAAAATGAAGGTTACAGAAATTCCATGAAATATACTTAACCAGTCTGTTCACTACCATAAAACCACTATTCTGAGCAGGCACAAAGTCTGTGACACAAGCAATGTGATATCAGAAACTTTTACATGACATTGCTAATAATCATAATTTTGACAGATCTAATACCAATTTTTTTTTTTACACTATCAAGCTCTATTTGTTAAAAAAGAAAATCCTGTAACTCATTGTTAAGTCCAAAGATCAAGGGACAAAGTTCTCCACTAGAAAAAAAATGTATTTACAATAAACTCAAGAATTTGTACACTTGGGAATGAGAGCATAAGTATTTGAATAGTGACTGACTATCAGGTTTTCAGAAAGTTAAAGAAGGAAGTCCTTCTAAGATTTGTGAAGCAGGCAGAAAAAAAAATCTGGTCCTTTTGTCAGAACCAGAGTGACAATTTTATTAAGTATTTTCTTTATTAACTTTTTCTCAAAAATAGTGAATACTACAATGGAAGATAAATAGTTCTTAATTAAAAAAATTATTTTGTGTGTGTGCTCATGAACACATGAATGTAGAGGTCGAAAGACAATGTAAGAAATTGGTTCTTTTCTTCCACCATGTGGGTTCTAGGGAGCAAACTCAGGTTGCCAAGCTTGGGGCAAGTGAATTTGCCCATTGTGCCATCTTGTCAACCTTCCAAGTAACTTTTTTTTTTTTTTGAGACAAGGTCTCTCTAGCATGCGTTTGTGTTCTCTCTCTCTCTCTCTCTCTCTCTCTCTCTCTCTCTCTCTCTCTGGCTGTACTGAAACTTGATCAGGTTGGACTTGAACTCACAAAGACCCATCTGTCTTTGCCTCCTGAGTGCCGGGGATTTAAGGTGTGGGCTACCACTCTCTGGCTCCTTCAAATAATTCTTTTTTTTGTTTTGTTTTTTGTTTTTGTTTTTGTTTTTTGTTTTTTTTGAGACAGGGTTTTTCTGAACAGCCCTAGCTGTCCTGGAACTCACTCTGTAGACCAAGCTGGCCTTGAACTCAGAAATCCGCCTGCCTCTGCCTCCCAAGCGCCAGGATTAAAGGCGTGCGCCACTACCACCCGGCTCAAATAATTCTTAAAGTGATTTCTACTTTCTTATGGAGTCATTGACCCCTTTGATAATTTGATGAAAGCAATAAATGCTCAGAAAAATACATATATAACACATATATGTGTGTATATAATGTAGCAAGTCATTTTAAGTATTTCTAGATCACTATAGTGCATTTATGATCTTTAGTGATTCAAGGATTCCAAGCTACTCTAGAAAGTAAAGAAATGGGCTTTGACTCCTCAGCTGAAGAAAACCCTTGTTTTGGAGGTACTCAGGGCCGTGTGCACATAGGCATGTGTCCTACCACTGAGCTCTAACCCCATCCTTTTCATTTTGTTTCAAGACAAGGTCTTGCTGAGTTGCTCAAAGTATCCTTGAATTTATTTTCCTTCCTTAGCTTTCTGGGATTATTGGGGGGGGGGGGGGTGCCTCCATGACTGGCATATCAAGAAACCAGGAAGATTCTTGGTTTGTTTTTTCTTGAAGGTAGAGGATGATGAAAGGCGCTCTCTATGTAGTCCTGACTGGAACTTGTTATATAGACCAGGCTGCCCTTGAACTCACAGAGATCTCCCCGAATCTGCCTTTCTAGTGCTGGGATTAAAGGCATGCACTTCTATGCTCAGCAGGAATTTTCTTT